>VYZT01039684.1:0-35731 GCA_013400735.1 Pomatostomus ruficeps
CCTGAGGGAGCCCTGAGGGGCTGCGGGTGCTCCCTGTGGGGCCGTGTGGGGCTCGTGTGGCTCCTTTGCTGTGCCTTCCAAAGAGGAGCAGCATCAGCAGCGCTGGGAGGGTGGGTGCTCACAAAAACGCCTTTAATTAAACCCAGGGGAGACCCCTGATTGTCGCCCGCTTGTCTCGCGCCGCAGATATAATCCGGACTATCCGGGACCCGGAGAAGCCCAACACTTTGGAAGAACTGGAAGTGGTGACGGAAAACTGCGTGCAAGTGCAGGAGATAGGGGAGGATGAATATCTGGTCATCATCAGGTTTACACCAACAGTACCTCATTGCTCCTTGGCAACTCTCATCGGTGAGGTTCCTTTAATTAAACCAGAAACAAAGAGCACACGGTTAATTTGGGGTTGTGTGGGTACCATCAGTCCCAGCTCAAACCCAGGCTTGCCAGGCTGTGTTGGTTTGACCAGGAACTGCATCTTGAGAACCCAACCAAACCAATCAAAGAAAAACGCCAAATCCAGAGCAATGGGGACATCCCTGTGTGTGTGTGTGTCATGTTGGGGAATCTCTTCAAAGAGAACCTCGCAAAACTCTGCTGGGAAGCGGTACAGAATTCCTTCTTTGTGTTCTCCAAGTTACTTCATTAATGTTATTAACTGACAATTTGTCAGCTCTTAAATTAAAAAAAAAAAAAAGACAACTTTCTGCTTGTCCCCTTTCCCTTCCCTGTGGGCTGTTCTTCATCCTCACACATGCACAGAAATCCCCACATGTGATCCAAGAATCCCCAAGAAGTCCTGATCCACCAGCAGCTGGAAAGGAGTTAAGTTGAATGAGAATTTACAGTGGCTTATTTTGCCGTTTTTATTTTTTTCCATACAATTTGTGGTGAGATTTCATCTGAAAAAGTCGCACCTGAGAGCTCGGACGTGATTTGTTTAAAGGTGCCAACGTTAGAAACTCATCATTAAATATCAATATAAGATTTCTTGGTGTGCTTAAACATCAACTGTTTAATTTAATGAGGAAATTACTGTACTTACACCCAGATCATTTCTGTTGGATTTTCTAACAAATGTTAAATTACAACCCCAGCACTCCTCTTGGTAGAGATGCGGCCACAGGACGGCTGGGAAGCTGTACCAAAAACACCAAGGAAGGCTGGGGATGCAGGAATTTGGCTCAATTTCGTGTTTCTGGGAGGTGTTTAGAGACCAGAGACCTCCCAGGCTTGCAAGGCAGGGGAGAACTTACCTGGGAAGCTGCAAACCCAGAATTGTTTGTTCCCTCTGTGGCTCGTGCTGCTCAGAGTGCAACAGGACATTGTCAGTTGTACTGATTGTTCAATACGGATTCTCTGAAACGCACCTCAAACCTCGAATTTTACAGGAAAACCCCTCTTGTGTTCTGTTTTAACAGGCCTTTGTTTGAGAATAAAGCTTCAGAGGTGTTTGCCTTTTCGACACAAGGTCAGTGCCCGGTTTGGAGCCTGATTTTACCTTCGTGAATGCGTGGCAGCCTCCCCGAGTTAAACACAGACCTTCAGAGACCTGGCCAAAATCATTTAGAGAGTAAATTAATTACCTGAGGAGTCCTGCTGTTGGTTTTTGGGTGGTGGTTGTGTTTTCCTGGCTGCTGGCTGCACGCAGAGAGCTGCAGAGCAGAGGAGCTGTGGCCAGAGGGTGACAGGCACCAGGATGGGGTGGGGATGGTGTTTTACCTGCAGGAGGGAACGTGTTCCCCTCCTAACGCCGCTGATCTCCCCTGCAGCTGGAAATCTACATCTCCGAGGGCACCCATTCCACGGAGGAGGACAGTGAGTAGAGCTGTGCATGCTGCTGCTGCTGCTGCTGCAGCCTCTCTGTGCTGTCCTTCCCTCCCTGCCTTCCCGGACAGTAACACCCCGCGAAAGCTGGAAACCCAAACGCCATCGAGGGTGGCTCTGGGGACTCTGTGACCCCTGCTTGTTGCTGGTTTGGTTTATAACAAATCCCCTCAGTTCTTGCAGGTGTTGGGTTGTGTTTGTAACAAAGGAGGTGCTGCTGAATAATTAATATAAAGAGCTGCCCAATAATTAATGTGAAGAGCTGTCCCGCTGGCTGGTCCCCCGTCCTGAGCTCCTCTCAACAACCCCTGGTGTTTCTCAGTCAGGTTCTGGAGACTGCCCTAAGCAGCCGTGGAGCCCGGGCAGTTCCCTGGGCTTGAGTGTTCAAAAATGGCCAAAACGGGGTGTTTGTGTTAAATAGCTGCAAACTGAGCCTGGGCTGCTCATTTATCACGAATTTCACTCCTGATTTTGGGACACGCCATTGGAACATCCTTCATCCTTCTCCTAAAGCAGGAAAGTGGCAGTAAGGACTGATTCCCAGTGGTGGTTTTGTTGTGACTGAGCGTGCACTTGCCTCGTTCCCCGTTTCCCAGTAATCCTCCCTGCAATGCCCTTTCCTCCCGAGCTCCCCGCGCCCTCAGGGGTCACTGGGAGCTCCTGATGGCCCTCCCGGGGTGTTTTTTTGGCAGTCAACAAACAGATCAACGACAAGGAGAGGGTGGCAGCGGCCATGGAGAACCCGAACCTGCGGGAGATCGTGGAGCAGTGCGTCACCGAGCCCGACTAGGGACCCTGCCCCTGCTGCACACCGAGCCAAACAATAATAATCAAGGCCTTGAGTTCAATACTTGAGTTCTTTTTATCTTCCGCCTGTTTTTTAAAGAGAAATTGTTTATAAGATAGATTTAAATTATGAGGAATCAGTCTCTAAAGAAAGCCCGGTGCGTAGCGCTGAGAGGTTGTAATTTCTGGTGTCCAGAGGAATATTTTGTGATTCAAAAGCGACACATCTGCATTGCCTTCTGAGAGACATTGTGATATAAATTCCGTTTTGCAAGTTAAATTTCTACATTGTTTCAATCACTGCACTGTAAAAATAAAACAGATTCTTGTACTGAAGTGCTGCTTTCTGGGTCCTGAATTCGGTTTTGTTTTTTTTTAAGGATTGAGTTTAGATTTCTTATACAGAGCTCGATCCTGCTTAACTTTCCTGCAGAGTGGGAGGTGGGAGCACCCCCCAGCCCCTCCTTTGCTGGCTCCTGTTCCTGCTGGGGCTCCCACTCCCTGTTCCTGTCTCTGCTCCCTCACTGATCCCACCTGGAGCATCCGTGACATTTCCAGCTGCCCCACCTCGCTCACCGGAGACATTCCCCAGGGTTCAGTCTGGACCTGAGCGTGGATTTACCTTTTCCTGGGCATCAGGCAGCTCCCTCCCAGCCCCTCCTCCCGGTGCCGTGGTGCTCAGGAGCTGCTGCGGTGGCTCCTGGGGGGTTTGGGGAGCTGCTCCTCCCTGGAGTGCTCCGGTGGTTTGGGGCTGGGTCGGCGGTGAGGGATCCTTGGAGCGCAGTGCAAACACCTGTTGGGATTTCAGGGATTTGTGGCCATTTTAACAATCCCCATAAAGCTTTCCTGAGGGCGTGGAATGATGGAATGGACTCCAGCATTACAAACAGAGGGAATGTTTCCCCTGGTAAACCAGTGAACTGCCCCACGTCACAGCAGGGCCCCTCCCCTCACGGGCCAAATTAGCTGAAAAATTAATTAAAAGTCGGGGGAGAACAATTCCCTCTTTTCCACAGGTTCCTGCACATGTGAAAAAATACTTCTCATAACTTCAGTTACTCAGCTTTAATTAAATTTTAGCTGAATTTCAAACTCCTTTGTACCCCCTGGACAGATGTGCCTCGTGTGCCAGCGCAGGGGGACAGAGGGACACGAGTCCTGCGTCCCACCCCAGTGCTGGGAGGGCTCCGGGCAGGTGACTCCTGCAGGGAGGGATCCAGCGCTCCGGGGAGGCTGAGCTGCTGTTATCTGCTGCCTTCTTTCCTGGAATTGGCTGTTTTCCTGCTGTCCAGCAGCGGGGTTGATGTTTTCTTTTCGGAACGCAGATATCTCTGCCAGCACGGAGCTTCCGTGGGTCCTGCGGCCCCGAGATAGCGGCAGCTCCCCTGCTCGATGGGCTCCGGGGCTCTCTGTGCCTGCTGCCCTCGCACAGCTCGGTGCCACCACCAAAACCATTCCCAGCTCCAGCAAATCCTGGAGGGCCGGGAATGGGACGCTCTGGTGACCATAAGGGGACTTTCCTTGTTTCTGCAGCGCCCTGGGAGCCTTACCCCTGAGGGTTTGTGCTGGGGCACAGAGGTTAAAAGCTCTCGAGAGCAACAGTTCGGGAAATGGGCCAGATCCCCAAGCCAGGCCTCTGAAACTAGGAATATTCCCAATTCCTCAGGGAATGGATCATTCCTGGGGCACTGAGAGGCACCCCCCAGGAGCTGCTGCACTTTCCAGCGTTTCCATTTTAACCGGGCTTGGGGTCTTTGTCCATCCCTGTCGCTGCTGCCCCACAGACCGGGGTGGGCAGAGGCATTGGGGACACCGTGGGGGTGACAGAGGAACAGCCAGGAGCAGGACACACCGCGGGAACAGCTCCAGGGGATCCCATCGGGCAGGATTTGAGGCGCCGGAGGAACCTGGGGTGTTCCTCCACAGCCGGGAAGACACACACGGGTCACCGCCCTCACCTGGGTCAAAAAGCACCAAAATCGTCCCTTCAGGTTATGAATCCTTTGGATTTACAGCAGGGAGGGACAACTGCAGAGGGCACCAGCAACCCGCGGCACTGCTGAGCCTGAGCAGCATCCCCGCCTGCTTCGGGAACCGAGCGGGCTCTCCTGGCTCCGGGACCATCCCGGGAACCGAGCGGGCTCCCCTGGTCCCGGGGCCATGTCGGGAACCGAGCGTGTCCCCTGGTCCCGGGGCCATCCCGGCACCGAGCGGGCTTTCCCTTCTCCCGGGGCTATCCCGTGAACCGAGAGAGCTTTCCCTGCTCCGGGGCTGTCCCGGGAACCGAGCGGGCTCCCCTGGCTCCGGGACCATCCCGAGCGGGCTTTCGCTGCTCCGGGGCTGTCCCGGGAACCGAGCGCGGAGGGACAGGGCCGGGACTGTTCCCGGGGAGCCGCCGTGTTCGGGGCTCGTGTTCGGGGCCCGTGTTCGCTCTCCCTTCACCCGGGGTAACCATTACTCACCCCGGACGGCAGCGGAGCGGTTGCGTGTGCAGACACGGGTATTTTTAGCCCGTAGATATTTCTCAATGTTTACACCCGAGCAGCCCAGGGGCCGGGGGCTGTGGGTTTGGGGCAGCCCTGCCCGGCTCCGCGGGGCCTCCCTCCCCTCCTGCAGCACATGTGGAACAGATTTACTGAATTTCCCAACCAAATGGTTGCTCTGGGTGAGCAAACACGCGGGGCCTCGGTACCAGCTGAGGAGCGGGGCAGCTCCTTTCCCTCCCTTCCTCCTGTTTTCTGTGCCATTCCCACCGGGAATGTCCCTGTGCCACAGCCGGTCCCGGGATGAGCTGCTGGAGCAGGGGCCGGGGTGCAGCACCCCGGGGTAGGTGTTCCCCACCGGAGCAGCTGGCAGAGCTCAGCTGCCAATTAAAAATAAAAAAATCAAAACCATAAAGCACTGACATTCTTCCACTCCTTCCCCTGCTGTCCTGTCCCTCTGTGCTGTGCCTGTGAACCCTCTCTGGGTTTTAAGAACAAGATAAACCCATCTCTGGTTATAATGTGAGAGCACAGGTGGGATTGAGCTGCTCCTGGTCCCACTGGGTGCGCTGCCCCTTGTTTGGGGCTGTGCCTCTCCCCGGTCCCTGCAGCTGAGGAGGGACTGATGACCCCTCCGGCTCTTTGGGGATCCAGATCCTCCAGCTGAGATCATCTGGGCCGGACAGAGCCCTGGGCGAGGCCCGGGAGCTGCAAACCACAGGTGCTGTGCCAGGAGAGGCGGCGGAAGCGCTTGGAGCGTTCCCGCGGGTCTGAGACACAAACAAGCTCCTCCACGAGCAGCTGCTGCGTCCCAATCAACGAGCTCCTCTTCCTTCCTGTCTCCAGGATGGAAACGTCTGGAGGTGACCAAGGGAGGCACAAGGTCTGACTTCTGATCTGAAGCCAAAAGACTCTCGGAGAGTCTTCCAGGGGATCCTGGAATCACGGAATGGTTTGGGTGGGAAGGGACCGTAAAGCCCGTCCGGTTTCACTCCCTGCCGTGGGGAGGAACTGGTTGGGCTTTACGGTCCCTCCCCACCCAAACCATTCCACGATCCTATTTCAAACATCTTTTGATCCAGGAGCCCCTTCCTCCTTCCCCTTCGCCCCACTGCAGCGGCTCCGTCTGAGTAACATCCTGCTTGTGTTGAGACAATAAAAGCATCTTTAGAAGAAGAAAAAAGGCATTTCTGTGTCCCATCCAGCCCTGCCCTCGGTCAGCGGGGAGCCATTCCCCTTCTCCTGTCCCTCCAGACCCTTGTGGAGAGCCCCTTTCCAGAGACACTCACTGGAGGTGTCTCACTGGAAGGAAATATTGCAGATGTGTAAGCCAGATGTGTCACTGATAACGCAGTTCCTGGGCTGGGGGGACGCCTGGCTTATTCTGTGCCTAAAAATCAGACAAATTTCCCTCCATGCAGAGACTCTGATCCAGCCCTGCCCAGCCTCGGTGCCCACACAGCCCTCGCAGCTCGGGCACTGCTGGGCTCGGGGCTGCCATGGTTTGGGTTTGCAGGAAATCCTGCAGCTCCCGGTTCGGGGGGCTGGGGACGGGCCTGGATCAGCCCTTCCCACAGGGATTATCCCGGGGGATCATCCTGTGCCCTCCACCAGCCCGGGATGGGATCCTGCACACGGACAGGCAGCGCAGGAGGGGCTCACAGATCCTGCACCACAAATAAATCGATTTCCAGACTGATTTCCCCCACCAACCCAGCTCATGTTTTAATCACCAAACCCCAGCTGCAAACGGCAGCTGTGGATGATTTTGGGATGCAAACGGATCGTTCCTTCCTGCTGCCAGTGCCTGAGCCACCTCCAGTTAACTGAAAACCTTCGGAATTCCCCGAGGGGAAAAGAAAGTGTGAAACCGCCCGTTTCCATCAGTAACTGTTTAATTTCACACACTCGTGAGCTGTGGCCGTGAGACCCCGACACAAGGGCTGTCCCTCTGCAGTCCCGGGAGGGTGACGGGTGTGGGACAGGGGAACCAGGACTGAACACAGGCTCTTGGGACAGAAAAGATTGACACCACCTTGGAACGGAATAAAGCACAACGGGTGAATCATGGCTTGTGTTTGACACACAAATCACACACAGGAATTCCCTGTTTGCACCGGGAGCTGCTCCCGACAGCCCAGGGAGCTGCAGCTGGAGCTGGGTGACCAGGACAGGCTCCAGCCGGACTCTGCCCCGTGCAGGGAGCGCTGCCTTCAAGCTCCCCCGGGTTCTGGGCATCCTCCACAGCCTGGAGAGTAACTGGGAAAGGAATTGCTACCTAAAGGCTCCTGCCCTCCTCCAGAGACCGACCTGCCAGCAAACCCTGCCCGGGAGCAGGCGGCAGGGGCTGTGCCTCAGGATAAACGGGATATTCTAGTTAAAAATCAGCTAACCTTAACAGAGGAGATTCTAGATAAGCAGGAAAAAAGGGGTTTAGCCTGCAAGGCCACAGAAAAACACCTTAACCGAGCTTTATTACACTGCTACACACACAGAAACGCAGGGACCTGGCTGCCCACAGGGAGGGGACGTGCCACTCACTGCCGGGGCAGCTTCCCTCTCCTGCCCAAATAACGCTGGGAATGTGCTGGGAGTCCCTGCTGATCCCCCTCTGCTCCAGGGGGACACAGCAACGGCTCTGGCAGAGAAATCCAGCACCAGGGAGACGGGGCACGGAGCCCTGCACACCCCGGCTGAAGCTGAAACTTTATTCCTCTGCCCTGTCTCCACTCCTTAAATTAAACCTATTTAGCTTCAGTGCGTAAACATTTTAATGGAAATTACAGGAATGGGTTGCCAGCTTCAAGTCCCTTAAAGGAAAAAAAAATTAAAAAATCCCTACCCCAAAGGGTCGGCAGAGCCGGTGGAATGCTGGATGCTCACTTCAGAGATATAAAAATAATAATAAAAGTCAAGGTCTGTGCTGGCCAGCCAACACCTTCGAGAGGCTGCAAGTGTCAAAGGATAGCACCATAAGCATTTCTGAGAGGTCTTCCCCGAATTGCTGCTGCTTTCAGCTCCCCTTCCCCAAAACGCTGCCCCGCCGGTGTCCCCGGGCAGCGTGACCCCGGCAGGTCCCGGGATCCGGGTCGGGGGCGGCGGGATCGGCACCCCCAGCCCCAGCGATGGTTTGAGCACCGTTAGAGAGTGGCACGAACCGGAGCCACCAGTCCTGGCAGTGGCACGGCAGCCACGGGGAGCGGCCGCGGGCCCGGCGCGCTCGGGGACGCTGCTGTCACCTCCGGGACAGGCGCTGGTCGCCGCGGCCGGGCGCCGGGAGCAGCCCGTGCTGGCGGCAGCTCCGGCAGCACTGGGCGAGCACGGTCGGGAGGTGGCACCGGCCCAGCAGCCGCAGCGTCTGGCAGAAGGCGAAGGTCAGGCGGTCGCGCTCGCAGGGGACACCTGGAGGGGGGACAGGAGGACAAGGAGGGTGTCAGTGTCACCGCGGGCACCAGGTGTCCGGTGTCGGAATGTCTCCCTTGAGGAGATGATCCTCAAGGTCCCTTCCATCCCACCCCAAACCAATCCAGGGTTCTGGGGCAGCGACGCTCCCGGGGCACAGAGCTGAGGGACAAAGGGACAACCCCCCCATCCCGACACCTCCCGCCAGTCCCCAGAGCCCCCGGTGCCCGCGGAAAGGCCAGGATTCCTCCTTCTGTGCATTGTTCCGGTTATTTTGAGAAGCTGCATCATCTGTTTTACTTCCTGCAGGTGTCCCGCAGACCTCAAAACAACTCCGGGGACGGGCTTGGGAACGGCTCTGCTGTGGGGGAGCGCCCGGGCACCCTGCACCCGCACCGGGCAGGGCAGCGGCAGAAATGGGGCAGAAATGGGGCAGAAACGGGGCTTTTCTTTTTCCCAGGACACTTCTCTGCAGGGGAAGCACCGGGCCCGAGCCCGGGGAGCTCTCGCTGACCACTGCCCCTCGCCCTGTCCCCTCCGGGAACAAAGGCTGTGCCGAGGGAACGGCCGCTGCCCCGATTCCCACGGGAGGAGCCGACCCGCGGCCGATGCAGGGCAGGGACTTTTCCCCCGGTTTGGGACTGCAGTCACAGCCCCCTCCCCCAGCCCAGCAGCGACGAGGTCACTATACTGCTCTAAAATTTATTTTCTGTTTCAGCTGAGGTATTTCCTCCCTGCCTCCCAAGCTGCAGCTCTTTGTGCCTGGCCAGGCTGTCCCCGTGCCCCAAAAAAGCCGTTTATCCTGGGACCTGCTGATCCAACAGTGATGACATCCCCCTGCCCCAAAAAAGCCGTTTATCACGGGCACGGCTGGATCCCACAGTGTTGACATCCCTGAACCCCCAAAAAAGCCGTTTATCACGGGCACGGCTGGATCCAACAGTGCCAACATCCCCGTGTCCCAAAAAAGCCGTTTATCCCGGGACCTGCTGGATCCAACATGTGGATTTTCCCTGCTGGGGGAGCAGAGCAGCTGAGAAATCTCTGCACAGCCCAGCGAGGGCCGGGGCCCTGCACAGGAACATCCCAGAGCTGCTGCGAGAGCACCGGGGCCACTGGAAAAGGGGCAGAGCTCGTAGTGCTGGGCTCCACCGGACTCTCGGGATAATATTCCCTGGGAGCGTCCCTGTAGCTCCACAGGTATTCCCTGAACGCCCAGGGCCCTGCGGCACTGGGACACTGGGGCACAGGAATACAGGAATTCCCGTTTGCTGCGGGACAGGGCTCCTGAACCCCCTCCGGGGTGTCCCATGAGAGGGGGACTCAGCCTGGCTGCCCAGGGATGGGCGGGAATGTCCTGGGCACTGCTGGGGGATGCCCTGCCCGGGCAGACCCTGCCCAGCCCCTCGCTGTTTTCGGCACTCGCTGCGTTTATCGCCGCTTCCTAGAAAGTTATTTATGGATCCCAACCCTGCTGCCTTCCCTGGAAAGAGCTGTGGCGGGCAGGCTGCTGGGGGCTCGCGCTGGGAGGCTGCTGTCCCGGCTGGGGTGACAGTTCAGCTCTGTCTGATCCCTTTCCCGCGGGGCAGCACCCTGGGCCCAGCAGGAATTCCTGTCCCTGCACCACGAGCCCACCCTGCCAGGGCCCGCTGCTCCCAGGACACCTCCTCATCCCCAAAGGCGTGGGATTACTGCGGGAAACAGCCGGGATGGGCTCGGGATGGGGGAGCAGAGCCACCACCCTGGGCTGGAGGCTCTGCTGACCTTACAGGAGACCCCGGCAGGACCCCGGCGCTCCAAAGCAAAACGACCTCACGGAACCATAAAACATTCACACTGGAAGGGACCCCCAGGGACGTCCAGCCCAGCCCCTGGCCCTGCACAGGACACCCCCACAACCCCACCCCAGGCCGGGAGCGTTTCCCAGGCGCTCCCTGGACTCAGGGAAGCCAGCGGGAGTCACTGAGGGGCTCAGTTCCCAGCGCTTTCCCAGATCCTGCTGCAGTCTCAGGGTGGATGAGTGCGGGGTCAGGCTCAGGTCTGAAACTCTTGGCTGAGCTCGTGATTCCTCCCTGGAATCTGCTCTTGGCCAAGGGAAGCTGTAATAAGCACTTAATTTGTCAGCTCTTCAGAGAGGGACCTTCGGAACCCACCCAATTTCCATTTAATCCTTTTCCTGCTATTTCTTTCTATTAACGATTTTTTTATATAATCCTCACACTTCATTTGGACACACGTTCTGTAAGCCCTTGCCAAATTTTAGGCTAAAGAAATAGCTTAAAGCAGGGCTTTAAAAACCCAGGCTAAGTCAGCACATTAGAGACTGAAAACCCCCACTTTTTTTTGGGCTGTTTTTTTTAGGTTGGTGTGGAAGTCACTTTAAATTTCATTTAAGCTTCTGCCAGCCAGACCTAAGCTTTTACTTTTATTCCTGGGAAAAATAAACTTCCTGGAACACGTTTTGTAAAAACAAGGAAAGGTTGAGCTTGGAGCTGAGCTAGCAAATCCAGGGAATTAGGCTGCTGACCTCTGGCCCGCGGGATGCTCTCGGAGCCAGGGCTGGATTCAACAAATAAATTATCCCAGGGTCCTGCTCTGGGGCCGAGGTGCCTCCCTGAGGTCTCTGGTCAGCACGATGGGATGGGATGGGATGGGATGGGATGGGATGGGATGGGATGGGATGGATGGGGATGGACAGGATGGAGAGGATGCATCCCCAGCTGCCAGCTTGGCCTGGCACTGGCACAGCCACAGCTGGGAAAACAGGGAGAAAATCACAAACTCCACAGTTTCCAGGTGTCAGCCTCATCTTTCTCCTACATTTAATCAAAACAGGGAGTCCTTTCCCGAGCATCCCTTTCCCGCTGGCTCCTGTTGTTAATTAGCAGTCAATTAATTGCTCTCCCTGCCTCGCTCAGCAGCACCTCCTGGCCTCACCACTCAGATGGGGACTTACACGCTCAAATGACAGAGAAAATTGGGATTTGCTGCAATTATTTCCCACATGGATCCCTTGTGGACAAACTCTGCGACGTGCAGAACCACGACCAATTTCATTTCCTTGCTCAGAGCAAGCAGGAGCACGGCGCTTAATTGCCAATTAATCTTGTGGCAGCTGGAAATACAGCCAGCCCTGGATAATGAGCCGGCAAACGGGAGCAGGGGGAGAGGGATGGGGGTCTGGGATGGAGCAGGGGCTTCACTCCTCGGCCCCTTCCCCAGGCATTGCTGCTCCCCCAGCACGGTCCCTGTGCTGGCTGCTCCCTGACAGGGGCTGGGCTCCATCCCGCTGCTCTGTCCCGCTCCCAGAGGAACTGCACCACTTGACACACACTTGTCCTTGAGCCTTTACCTCACCCCTCTGGAATTCCAGGCTGGGACACCTGTGGAGCAGCCGTGTGTGCTGCTGGAGCCAAGACCTGGCCCCACCACCTGCCTGGGCCGAGTTTGGGGAGCTCGGAGACCTCCCCGGTGTTGGGTCCGGAGAAACGGGCACGAGGGCAGTGACCCATTCCATGTCACGGCCCCGAGGAGCACCCGGGGCTGCCCTGCTCTGTCCTCAGCAGGGAGGTGTCACCACCACCAGGATCTGCCCAACAGCCGTGTCCAGCACGGCCACCACCCTGCAGGGACCACCAAGTGTCCGGCTCCGTTCACCCCTGCTTCCCCCTCCAGCACACAGCAATTCCCACTTTTCTGCTCTAAATCTCCCCGAGCTGCTGGATAAACTGCTGCAGGTTTCTCCAGGACCTGGGGCTCAGCTCCTTTCCAAGACACCACAAACAATTCCCAGATCAACATCCCCGGCCTCTGGAGCATCACACGGAGGCACCGGGGTGCCCACGGCCCCGAGGCTCCCAGGAGCCATTTGAGGACACCCTCACAGCTGGCTGCAGCTGTAAGACAGCAGCCACGTTCAAAAATAACCGCGGTGGAATCTTCAATTAATTTATAACCTGGCAACAGCTCAGGGCTCTGGTTCTAATTAATCCCGACCTCCTTTAATTGAGGAGCCGATTGCTGTGAGATGTTTGTTTGTGCTTCATCTGTTCCATCTCTGCTCAAAACCCATCTGATAACGGTTTGAGCATTTAAACCCTGCTGGGGTTATTGGCACTTCTGTGCCCAGTGAGGACACGGCCACTCACAGAGCCAGCCCTGGCTGTGCTGGTACCAGAGCAGGGGAGGCTCCTTGTGCTCCTCACAAAAACACGGATTGCTCCAGCCTGAATCCATCTTGTGCAGCAAAGATCCCTTAAAACACAGGAAAGGGCTGGAGTTACGTTTGTGTCTTTGTGGGAGCCTTTGCCTGTGCATTTACACATCTGGGATTTCCTGCCATGTGAAAGTTCTGCTCCCCTTCATGCTTTGGCTGGAATCGTTTGTATTTCCAAGAGGCGTTTCCTGCCCTGGGCCGCAGCCAGAGCATTTATGTCATTTTTGATCCAGGGTTTTACCATTTATTTGTGCGCTTCCTACACATCTCAGTGGTTATTCCGGGCCAGCCTTGGCTCCACAGCTCTCATCACCAAGCCCGGCACGGAAATTTTCCCCTGACCAAAACAGCCGGAACCGCACATCGTTCCTTGAGCAGGCCTGACTCATCATTTCCTAAACGCTGGAGTGCCCCACGGCCCTGGAAACGCTCCAAAAAGGAGCAGATTAACGGCTCAAAACATCCTGATGGCCAACAGTGCCAGCAGCCAAATCCCGCTGCGCCAAAGCCAGCGCTCCTGCCCGCTCTGGAATACGAGTTAGGAGGAACACGCTGGGCATGGGACAAACACAGAGAGCTGGAAGGGTGGAACGGGTGTCCCGGGCTGCAGAGGGGACCTGCATCGATGTGTGGAGCAGCCAGGACCCGGCTCCTCCACCCCAGACCCCAGCTACTGCTGCCTCTGCCCTCCCTGTGTCCAGCAAACCTCCCAGAGGTCCAACAACACTTCTTGGCTTTTCTTTTGCACAGAAACATTACAATATAAAGCTGATAAATGACTGACATGCCGGTATCAGCGACATCTAATCCCTCATTATGGGGCTTTTCCTTCAGTGCTGTTAACCCCTGCAGCCCCCAGATTTCCGCCTGGTGCTTGGGCTGTGTCTGTGAGTGGAGGAGGGAGGAGAAGCTGAGTGACTGCCCGTGCTGTGGCCAAGCACTGTGGCTGCAGCCGGGGCAGGTAAATGAAAAACGGGTCAAACCGGGGCTGGCTCCCTGGGGCAGCTGCTCGGACACACCTGGAGATGCTGGAGAGCTGCTCCTTTATTCCATTTCCTAGTGCTGGGCCCAGCTTGCTTCACAAGTCTGGTGTTCTGGGACTTTACCACTGAAGAGTTCCATCCCCGGCTATTCCCCTCTGCTTTCCTTTTCCTGAGTGCTCTACTGCCCCTGCATGGGGACACTGGCGTGTCCCTGTGCTGGGTGACACTGCTGACCCCAACCAGCCCATCCCAGCTCCCATCCGTGCCAGTAAAACCCCGCTCGGCCCCTTGAGGGACGGATGCTCTGGACATTTACGGACGGTTATAACATTCCCACTTAATTATCCATTAGCCAAGTCAGCCTTACACAATCCGTATATGAAACACTCACTCCATCTCCCCACAGGCTTCCCACACCATTTTCCAGGCTGGTTTCAGCGCTGCTCACCCGGCTCGGAGCTGTCACAGTCCTGGGGGTTGCACTTCTGCGTGCTGTCGGGCCAGGGCTCGTGGTCGCACAGGCTGCTGTCCTCCTCGGCTGTCCCTGTCCTGGTGTCGATGCACTTCACCTGGCGCCGCTGGATGCCCCCTCCGCAGGGAGCCGAGCACTGCGGGGACCCGCAGTCAGGCTGGGGGACCCTCCTGTGTCCCACAGAGTGTCCCCAGTGCCACCCCAGCAGCAGCAGCAGCCCCCAGGCTGGATGGAGCACTGGGATCCCCCGTTCCCTGCAGCTCCTCGCTCACCTGGCCCCAGGAGCCCACCACCCAGGTGGTGCAGGGCTGGGTGTTGCATGGCCGGGTGCTGTTGGGCCGCAGCGTCTCCTCGCAGCGCCCCAGCTCCGGGCACGTCACCAGCCGCGCCTGCTCCCCGCCGCCGCACGGCTCCGAGCACTGCGGGCAAACCGGGACCCTCCGTCAGGGCTGGGCGCTGCAGACCCTGCCCTGAGAGAAGGTCCAGGGAGAAGGTCCAGGGAGAGCTCAGAGCCCCTGCCCGGGCCTGAAGGGGCTCCAGGAGAGCTGGAGAGGGACCGGGGACAAGGGATGGAGGGACAGGACACAGGGAATGGCTTCACACTGCCAGAGGGCAGGGATGGATGGGATATTGGGCAGGAATTGTTCTCTGTGAGAGAACCTGACACAGGTTCCCAGAGCAGCTGTGGCTGCCCCTGGATCCCTGGCAGTGCCCAAGGCCAGGCTGGACATTGGGGTTTGGAGCAGCCTGGGACAGTGGGAGGTGTCCCTGCCATGGCAGGGGTGGAAAGAGCTGTCCCCCGTGCCCAGCCCTGGCCAGCCCGTACCTCTCTCCAGGAGGACGTGTACCAGTCCAGGCATGGCGCACTCCGGCAGGGCAGCTGTGCCGGGGGCTGGGGCAGCACGGCCTGGCAGTGGAAGGGCCGCAGCAGCCGCTGGTCTCTGGTGTCAACGCAATGAACATCCCGAACCTTGGTCCCCCCGCCGCAGCTCCTGGAGCACTGGGGAGGACACAGAGCAACACTGGGGCAGGACACAGAGCCACGCTGGGGAGGGACACAGAGCCACACTGGGGAGGGAGGGGCAGCAGGGCCGGGGCAGGGGGATCCCTGTGGGAGCGGGAGGTGACCCCAGGGACACGCTCTGCCTTGGGCTGGGCTGACCCTCTGCCTCCCTTCCCCTCCTGCAGCCCATGCAACTCGTGTGTCACCAGCACCCCTCCGAAACCAGGCGGTTTCCAGCTGTGACAAGAACAGTCTGGATGCACTAAAGAACTGATGATCCCAAGGAACAGCGACCACCCAGAACAGGGAGGGCTGTTCCCCACCACTGAACCTACCAAATGCACCCAACCCAACTGCAACCATGCCCAGCAGTGCAGAGCGGCCAGAACATTGCCCAGAGACTGACAAATCACAGAACCACAGAACGGTTTGGGACAGACCTTAAAAACCATCTTGTGCCAAGCCCCTGCCATGGGATGTCACCCACTAGACCAGGTTGTCCATCCCCCCAACCCAGCCTTTCAAATCACTGCATTCAGCTTTTGCAAATTCCTGACTTTCTTACCAGCCCAAGAGCAGGAAAAATGAAAATACTGTGGGATGAGTAGTTTAAACCCTATGACAAGTGTGAACCTTCACTGCCTGCCTTTGTGAGCCACGGGTGAGAGCGCTCCCCAAGAGCAGGTGTGACCCTACAGCCGCCTGTCCCGCGGGTTTTGGGCCCCTTACCTTGCTCCAGTTGCCCACGCGCCAGGCTGAGCAGGGTCTCAGGGAGCACCTCCGGGCAGGGACGGGCCGGTCGGCCACGGCACAGGCACTGTCCCCACCGCCGCTGCAGCGCACCGGCCTCCACACCGCGCCCACGCCGCACGTGGCTGAGCACTGCAACACAGGGACCCCGCTGCTCTCCGTCCCCACAACCCTGACCCCCAGCTCTGGGGCTGGCCAAGGAGCGAGCCTGGTGACCCCGCAGGAATGTCCTGGGCACTCAGCTCTGCCTCCGCCATGGGCACTGGGTAACTGGGGCTGTGGGATGGTGTGGGGAGAGGACCTTTCCCTCTAAGCAATCCCCAGCAGCAGCTCTCAGCCCAGGGAAGGGAGGAACACTCTCCTCCATGGCCCATTCCAGCTGTTTCTGCTCCAGGTGGGACTAATCCTCCCTCTCCTGCTCTGTGTTTGCTCCCAGGAGGATTCTCACAGCCCCAGCTGCCCACAGCTCAGGGGAAATGGGACAGCACCCTGGTGCCTTTATCTTTTGGTTACCAGTTCCCTCTTAATTAGCACTAATGACCCCAGCCACTGACTGCTGCCAGGAGCAACGTCCCCGAGCCAGCCAGGACAGGGACAGGTCTCACATCCACCCCGGCCATGTCACACTTAACGGGACTCGCCACGTACCTCACTCCAGTTCCCGACCTCCCAGCTGGGCTTGGCAGTGGCTGCTGCGGTGCTCGATGTTGGGAGCAGAGCCTCCTCCTCCTCCTCCTCCTCCTCCCCGAGCCGGGGGGACAAAGGGGTGGCCTGGGACAGCTCGTGCCCCCCGTCACTGGCGGCAGGTGTCCCTGGGGGTGCCCAGGGCGAGGGTTCCCTGACGCTGGGCAGGGTCCCGTGGGAGGTCAGCTCGGTGCGGGGCGATGCCAGATCCGGGTGCGGGGACAGCCCCTCTGTCCCCCGTTCCAGAGGGGGCTCTGCTGTGTGGGCAGGTGGGCCGTGAGCTGGGGCTGTGGGCACGGCTGGGGCCAGCACATCCGGGTGGCTGAGGCCGCTGGAGGAGAGCTGGGTGGCTGGCCCGGGCACGGCAGGGGACAGGGACACTGGAGGGGCTGTCGTGGCCACCGAGGGGGCTGAGGTGGGGGCTCTGGGGGTGTGGAGCTCTGGCTGGTGCCCTCCCTGCCCCATGGGAGCCCCATCAGCACCCGTGGGAGGGGGACTCACAGCCGGGTGGGGGCTGCCAGCACTCCCGGCCACCTCCCAGCCCGGGGCCAGCGGGGTGGGCAAGGAAAGATCTGCCCCGTCCACGCCCCAGGCTCGCCTGCCTGCCTGCGTGTCCAGCACCCCCTCTGGCACTCCTGCCCCCCCGGGCTGCTCCGTGGGCTGGGGGGCTGCACCATTAATGTCACTGGAGATGGCCAGACCCACTTCCCTGGAGTCCTCGTGGCTTGTCCCTGCAGAGCCAGCCATGCCATGTCCCCCTGTGCTCACATGAGCGCTGCCTGGCGCTCTCTGCCCAGGGGACACGTCCACACCAGCACGGCCCGGTGCTCCCAGCCCAGGGGACACATCCACACCGTCCCTGCCTGGCACTCCCGGCCCAGGGGACACATCCATGCTGGCACTGCTCCAGCCCGTGGTCACCGGATCAGCTGCGTGGGGAGCCCGGGGAGCGAGGCCATGGACTGGGGCATCCTGCCCAGGGCCGGTCCTGGTGGGCACAGCTCCGGGGGGCTCATCCCGGGCCGGGTGGCCGTGGCTGTGTGCAGAGTCGGGGCTCAAGGAGCTCTGGGTGGGCACAAACACTGCATCCTCCTCCTCCTCACCCAAAACGCCCAGGGTGGGGTATCTGGGAGTGGCTGATCCTACATCTTCCGGGACCACGCTCAGGAGGTCATTCATGGCTAAATCCCCGGGCTCTGTCTCTCGCTCATCCACAGGAGCAGAAGCGTTTTCCTCATCGGTGCCCTCGTGGTCTCCTCCCAGCTCGGGGGGGAGCAGGGCCTCAGTGGGCAGCTCCCGGGGCCTCTCCATGTCCTCAGCGCTCGGCTCTGGCTTCAGCTCCTCGCCTTTGGTCTCCTTCTCCGTGAAGGGATAGTAGGACAGGTCCTCGTGGAAGTTGATGAAGTTATAATCGTAGTAAAAATCATCAACAAAGACGTTTCCCTTCCTGGCTGAGAAGTCCTCCTCTGTGATGACATTGACGTCGTTGGACTCCGGGATGTTCGGGATTACGGGGTTAAATTTAGCGATGTGGTTGCTGGGGATGTAATGGATCTCATTGAAAATCTCCCGGCTGGAGGAGCCGCTGCCAGACCAGTCGGCGTTGCCGCTGTCCCATTTCTTCGGGCACTGTGGCAAGGAGCAAACCCTTTCGGGGCCGGGTCGCTGCGCAGGGTCACACGCGGCCCCGGTGCTGTTGCTGCAGTGCACAGGACGCCTCTGGGTCCCGTTTCCACAGGTCACTGAGCACTGGGGAGGGAACAGAGAGGGACAGGTCCGGGGCTGGGTGGGGAGCGGTGCCCATGAGGGCACCATCGTCCCCTGTGCCACAGCGCTTTGGGCACGGGGCTCCACGGCTCTGCCGGCTCCCCCCACCCACCTGGGACAGCTCCTGCGCCAGTCCCACCCGTGGCAGGGGGTACTGGTCACACTGGCGAGCAGAGCATCACTGCCCAAATCGCCCTCTGGGGTTCCCCCCTTTGGAGACCATCCCAGAGCAGGGCTGGAGCTGCGGGGACTCTGCTCAGGGTGATCCTTGACCTGCACTCCTGCCAGAAACCGTTTTCCCGGGAGATGGACGCTGGGAAGGGCAGGGGTGAGATGATCTAATAGGTCTTTGCTGTGACCTCTTGCCATGAATTGCATCTCTTCTTCTAGAAGAGCGTTCTTTGAAGCGGGGAGTAACAACATGGGTGTTGTCTGAGCAGGGAAAAAGCAAAGGTCAGGAAGGAGCTTTGCTGGGGACACCCCGGCCCCCATAATGGGCTCTTTGAGACGGGCCAGTACAAAAGAAACTGAGAAGCTGGGAAGGAGAGCAGCAGCATTTTCTGCTGCACTTGAGGCTTGGAGCAACCCAGAGTTGTGGAAGGTGTCCCTGCCCATGGCAGGGGGTGGAAGGAGAGGAGCTTTAAGGTCCCTTCCACCCCGGAGCATTCCAGGATTCTCTGGCAACACCACGCGGCCACAGCCAGGCATTTCCAGGAGCTGGAGTCGAACATTTCCCTGTGAGAGGGCTGCGAGGAGCTGCTCCTCCCCTGGGATGGAACTGCCAGAGCAGCGAAAACTCCCCCAAAGCTGAACCTTCCCAGCAAAGCCTCCAGCTGCGTCCAGGAGATAACTCCAGGTGTCACAGCGCGTGCAGCGGGGATGGAGGGAGCCTGTTTGCCAGGGCTGGGTTATCGGGAAAGCCCTTGGGACACAGATAAGGGACGGGGGCTGCTGGGAGCCTCGTGTGGGAACACACGGAGCTTGCGGGAGGGTTCAGCCTTGAGCAGGAGGCAGCAGGGCCGGCTGGCACAGCAGGATGTGCCCCTGCCAGGGCACAGCCGTCCCCTTTGGGAGCTAATGAACACCAAACCAGCCCTCTGACCGCATTAACTCCTTTGGAAAGCCCCTAAAGCGCTCCAGGGTCCTTCCAAGGCACCAAGCCCCAGTGTTTAAGCAGATGTGGGCCCCCAAGCCCCAGAGAGCCCCTCTGGCGTGGCCGTGCCAGGTGCTCCGGTGCCGAACGGGCACGTGTCCTGCCTGGGCTCTGGGACAAACTGCCCCACCCCTGGTGGTACTGCTGACACAAGGACCACGCTTCTGGGAAGCTTCCAAGCCCCTCCGATTCCCCCACTTACGGGGATGCTGGAAATGGAAAAGAAAGAGGGCTCTCCCTTTAAATTAAAGGACAGAAAAACTACAGAACCTCAAAATCCCAACGGCATTTCTCCTGGGCTCACAAATCCATTGGTGTCAACACCACAGAGGACAACTGCGAGGGCTGGGGCTGGCCCTGCCCAGCACTGACCCACCAACAAACTGTAATTTTCCCGTTAAACCACTGCATCCCTCTTTCTGAACCCTTAATTGTGGCTTTTGTGGGCCCCTAGAAAAATATTTCCAACTCGCTCTCATCTAGCCTTCGCATTCTCTGTTCACATTTGATTCCATTTGTTCCTTAGCAACAAGCTCTGTTCCCAGGCTCACTCCCTTCTCTCCTGATATTTGTCTTCACTCTGAACACTTTTGGAACGGCTGTTTAAATTAGGAGTTATCATTTTCTGGTTGAAATCCTCAGCCCGTGGTTAAGCTGATTCACAGAAACACAAAAATAAATCAAGGCTGCACAGAGTGTCACCATTAATCACCCCGTGGAATGGGTCGGGTTGGAAGGGACCTTGAAGATCATCCAGTTCCACTCCCTGCCGCGGGCAGGGACACCTTCCACCACGCCAGGCTGTTCCAGGTTGAAAACCTCGTTTCTGCTGTCCTTGTGCCAGGCCCGGAGCGCGGCCATCACCCTGCGTGAGGGAGCTGCAGAGCTCAGAGCTGGGGCAGAGTTAAACTGCCCAGCGCTCCTTCCTCACTCTCCGAGCAAAGGAATTCCCATCCCCGGAGCTGCTGAGCCCCCACAGACCCACCCATGGATTCGCTGGGAGCAGGAGCACACCCGTGGCTTTGGGGGCTCCTGTCCCCAGCTCCCACCGCTCTGCAAGACACCGGGACCGCCCCGATGCCGCCTCTCACCTCGGACCAGTTCCCCACAGCCCACTGGGAGGGACAGGGCACCTCTGGGTGGCAGGGCGCGGTGGCGTCCGGCTTGGCAAGGTGCTGGCAGGCTGCCGGCGGCAGGGCCCTCTGCTCGTCCAGCCCCACGCTCTGGATGCACAGCACCGTCCTCTTCATCAGCCCCGCCCGGCCGCACGAGGCCGAGCACTTCTGCCACTCACCCACCCACCACCTGCGGAGAGGGAAGGGGAAAGGGGAATGGGGAATTGGGAAAGGCAAAAGGGAAAAGGGAAAAGGGAAAAGGGAAATGGGAAAAGGGAAAGATCTCAGCCAGAGCAAATGGCCACGCACCAGGATCCATCCCATTGCCCGTCACGTGGGGCCATGGGGAAAGGAGGATCCCAAATGTGTCAGTCCAAGGTCTGGGAGCTCGGACAGAGGGTCAGGGATGGGACAGTCCCCAGGCTGTGCCAGGGTTATGTGAGAGAGGCAGAGAGGAGCATCCTGCCAGGATGGGGGCTCCTGTGAGGCTCAGCCTGTGGACAGGCAATGCCCTGCAGTGGTCGGGCAACGCCAGAGATGTCACGGACCGACTGCGGGTGTGGGACCCATCCCCAGGGCGAGGGAGAGGGGAGGGCAGGGCGGGCTCACACCTGGCCGGGCAGGGCTCCTCGCTGCAGGTGCGCTGCTGGTCGTCGGGGCGGGTGAGCGCGTCGCAGAACCGCTCCTCCACCAGGCCTGCCAGCCGCTCCACGCAGTGCACGACCTGCCGCTGCACCCCTGCGGGGACGGGCGCTGAGCCACCCCGAGGGCACCCCATGGGCACCCCTGGGGACACTGACACCACACAGGCACCCTGACACACACACACCCCTGCAGGGACGGGCGCTGAGCCACCCCGAGGGCACCCCGAGGGCACCCCTGGGGACACTGACACCACACAGGCACCCTGACACACACACACAGCCCCGCGGGGATGGGCGCTGAGCCGCCCCGAGGGCACCCCGAGGGCACCCCCAGGGCACAGGCACCCCTGGGGACACCAACAGGACACAGGCACCCCTGGGGACACTGACACCACACAGGCACCAGCTCGGCTTTGGGAACCGAACCAAACCGAATCCCCCAGCACACTCTGGCAGCAGGTGACAGGAGGCCCTCGGTGAGCCTGAGCCACCAGAGCAGGGGAAAGAAAACGAAACCAGCACTTGGAGCTGCAGGTTCATTTGTGCCCAGGGTGTGATGCCCTCGTGGATCCCCTGGCGCCGGCACAGCTGGGGCAGGGGGGCAGCTGGAGGTGCTCCCAGCACCGTTCCGGCACCATGGCCCAGAGCCACACCCAGGCACTGGAATCTGTGTGCACTGGGAGTGCTGGGGGCTGTGGGAGCCAAGGAGCAGCACCAAGCTCTTCTGGCAGCCCTGTCCCAGCCCAGCTCAGGGACAAATCACCGGCCAAAGCCTCGTGTCCCCAGTCTGCTCCCGGGGGTTTTTAAGGGTGACCTCAGCACACTGCCTCGCTCCGGTCTCTGTCCCCGTTTCTGTAACACGTACTTGACCTGTGACACGGAGAGCTGTCACCACGAGCTCAGCCGAGACTGACAGAACCCTGCTGAAGCTGCTGAGCTGGGCTCTGCCTCGAGCACTTGGGAGCTGACGGGGCCCTGGGCTCACCAGCGGCTCAGTGGGAGCTCTCCCAATCCACGTCTCGGCTCACACCCTCCCTCAGCGCAGGAAGAGGGGCTCAGCCCTCCTCCAGCTGCTCTCCCTCACCCGACTCCTGTCTGGTTCACTCCTCTATTTCCCTTCTGTTCTGGAAGCCAAGCACTCAGCTCACACAAAGGAAAGCCGGTTTTAAACAGAGCCCATGGCCAGGCACTCCGTGCTACCTAGAAAGCACAAGTGTCCTTGGATTCCCCCTTCCTCCAGTGCCAGCTGCTCTCGAGGAAGTGCTTGCTGGTCCCAGCCTCCCCCTGGCAGCGTTCCAGGAATGTCCCTCTGCATCAGCTGCCCCAGAAGCTGCCCTGGGGACCCTGGGACACCCAGCCAGTGGGGCAGGATGGGGGAAGCAAATGTCCACACACGGACAGCGTGGGACCCCTGTGCTCTCCGTAAAACCCTGGGTATCCTCCCCCCTGGAGAGGCCCAGCCAGGCGGGAGATCGGCCCTTCCACACTCCCTGGCTTCTCTAAAGCTCTTTTGTCTCAGTCCCCTGCCGGGTAACAGGACACCGAGGCGGCAGAGAAGCGCTGATAAAACCCTGGGGTTCCTGGTGAGCAGCACGGGGGCACGGCAGCCCTGACCTCAGCAGATGTCCCTTTCTTCCTCCCCCAAGACCGCGTGAAACACAAGACCCAGGAATTTCTAAGGCTCCCCAGGGATGCTCCGCTGCTCGGAGCAGGTGTCCCGGGGGCCGCGCTCACCTGTCCCGCAGGTGGCCGTGCAGGTGGTCCAGGAGCCGAAGCGCCACAGGAACTCGGGCTGCTCGATCTCGTTCTCGCTGTCGGCCGGGCGCTGGATCGTGTACTGGTACCTCACCCCGGGGTTGGTCTCCTGGAACAGCAGCTGGGGAGGACAGCCAGGGGGTGAACAGCAGCTGGGGGACACAGGGGACAGCCAGGGGGACACAGGGGACAGTCAGAGGGTGAACAGCAGCTGGGGGACACAGGGGACAGCCAGGGGGACACAGGGGACAGTCAGGGGGTTAACAGCAGCTGCGGGACACAGGGGACAGGCGGGGGGACAGAGGGGACGGTCGGGGGGTGAACAGCAGCTGGGGGACACAGGAAACAGTGGGGGACACGGGGGACAGTCAGGGGGTGAACAGCAGCTGGGGGACACTGGGGACAGTCGGGAGGTGGCTGGGCGGGGCAGGGGGGGGTGGCATCGCCCTGGGGGCTTTCAGGAGAGAAGGACCTGCCCAGCAGGGCCAGAAGGACGTGACCCCGTGCCCAGATCCGCACCAGGACCGGCTGGGACTCGGAGTAACCCGGGCTGTGGAAGGTGTCCCTGCCCATGGGTGGAATTTCCAGAATTGTTTTCTGCTCCAAAGGGGCTCCCACTGCCCCTGTGGTTGACACAAGCCCTGCTCAAAGCGCCTCCCGCACCCGCGCTCGCCAGGGCCGGGAGTTCATCCCTGTTTTTCTTAGCCTAAGCACTCCCATTATTGCCAAAGCTTTGTTGTTCTTGGAGCTTTGGCGGGAGCCAGGGCATCTTTCCAAAACCTCTCCGCGAATATCGAAACATTCTTGTCCAAAGGTTTTAACGGGGTTATGAATCCCAGGAAGAGACTTGTGGGTGCCGAGCACACCGGCGTTCCCGTTAACAGCAGCGGGCCCAGGATCCCGCTCACATCCCACCCCGAGCCGCGGCTGAAGGAAAGGCAGGAGGAGGAGATTTTGGCTGCTCCACCCGAGCTCTGGATGAGCCTGTGCAAAGCGGGGGATGCTCCGGGGAGCACGCTGGGCTGGGCAGGGGATCCTGGAGGTCCACAGGATGCAGCTCCGTGGCCATGACCACCTCTGCACCACACCCGGCACCACAAGGGATTTCAGCCTGGTGCCAGCGGTGCCATCAGCCGTGGGATGGCTCCTGCTGGTTTCTCCAGAGGAAGGCTCGGCCTCACGGCCACAAAGACATTGACTCCCAACAGCTTTGCAGGGACCGGCAGCTCCCTCGCTCCCGACTGTCCAGCCCAGCCAGAGGCACTGGGGCTCTTTCCCTGCTCTTGATAAGATACGGGAAAGGCCTCAGGAAACGGCTCTTGCTGCTCACGCTCCCTGTCCCGTGTAAATATTCTGCGGAATGCTGGAAGGGGACGAGGCTCAGCTGGAAGTGGTGTGGGCTGGGAACACTCCCCGGGCCGGCAGCGCGTGCTTGGCTGCTCCAGCGCTGGCTCCCGGAGAAACACACCCCGAGGAGCGCAGAGCCATCCCCGGGGTGCAGGGAGGGGCCGGCAGGGAGCGCGGAAGCTCAGCCCCACAGGGGAGGCAGATCCCCCGTACCTGGATCCACACGGGCTCCACTGTGGGCCCCGGGGACGTGAGGTTCTCCCAGTTCCCCGTCCTCTTGTAGGTGAAGGTGGTCCCTGCCACCCTGTAGTCCCCGTTCCACTGGATGGTCCAGCCCCCGTTCAGGAAATACTTCTCCGGGTCCTCGCTCCGCAGCGCCAGGAAATTCCCGGCTTCTGCCACTTCTTCAATCTGGATCTCCCGGGCTCCCACGGGGATAATCCCGATGTCGACGTAACCTGGGAATGGAACCAAGCGTTGGTCTTGGCCGAGTCAGAGGTGTCTGAGGGGATTTTTGTCCTTGGGTGGGTGCTGTGTCCCCTGGGTGCCAGCCCCTGGGCACCAAACCCTACCTTGCCCTGAGCCCACCTGAGTTCCCTGCTGTCCTATCCCCAAAACATCACAAATTGGAATTAAACCACCCTCCAAAAGGGCAGCAGCAGCCCGGCTGTGCTGGACCAGGCCCACGGTGCTCTGGGGACAGCAGGAGGTGCCCTTACCCAGCCCCTCGCTGTCCTCGAAGGTCTTGTGCACGGTGTGGCAGGTGGAGCCGTCGCCGTGGCAGACCCCGCACCGATCCTCCACCGCGTGCGAGTCGATCTCGTAGTCGCAGCCCACGTTCTGCAAGGGAGCCCCGTCAGCCCCACACCAGCACCTCCCAGACCGCTCACAGCACCGGCTGCACCGTCTCCAGAGGATTCATGGAATCCTGGCATGGTTTGGGTTGGAAGGGACATTAGAGATCCAGTTCCAGCCCCCCTGCCACGAGCAGGGACACCTTCCCCAGCCCAGGCTGCTCCAAGCCCTGTCCAGCCTGGGCTGGGCCGAGCTCTGCTCCCTGAGGCCAGCACAGGGGCTGGCACAGCCGCACCGCAGCCCAGGGGACCAGGAACGCTCTCCAAGTGGGAGAAGTGAGCTCAGCACGGGAGTGAGGGGGACGCTGAGCTCCCAAGGGTGTGTCCTGCCCCACCCGTGTTCCCCAGCCCCGGGGAACCCCTGTCCCCCCGAGCCCCACCTTGCAGATGCCGTTGATGCAGACGTCGCGGCTGGCGTCGCTGTCGTAGCACGGTGTCCCGTCCACCACTGCGTCCCGCAGCTTCTCCGCAAAGTACTCGTGCTCGGGCCGGCAGTGCAGCTCGCAGGGGTTAACTGGGGAACAGGCACAGACTCAGCCCCATGCAAACCAACCCTGGAGCCCACAGAACACAGAATAAAACAGAGAACGCAGTGTAAAACACAGACACAGCGTCAAACACAGAACAGAGAGTCAAACACAGACACAGTGTCAAACACAGAACGCATCGTGAGCCGCGAGGCAGTGCCGGGGCACAGCCAGCCCCAGCTGCTGGCCAGAGCGGGGCCGGGCGGTTCCAGGTCCGGGGTCTCTGCCCCCACTCACTGTTGTTGGGCACCGGGGTCCACTTGTAGAGCTTGCCCTTGTAGAGCATGGGGTTGAACTGGCTGCACTGCACCTGGCGGAAGGAGGGCTTGTCCGGGGGGCAGCGCCGCACGTTGCAGATGCGGAACCGCTTCCGCTCCCCCAGGCAGTACCGGCCCCCGTACTTGGGCCTGTCCGGGGCAGGGAAAACAGCAGTCAGAGGGGTTTGGGGTGAGCAGGCTTTAGAATCAGAGAATCCCAGAATGGTTTGGGTTGGAAGGGAGCTCAAAGCCATCCTGTTCCACCCAGGGACACTTCCACTGACCAGGGTGCTCCCAGCCCCGTCCAGCCCGGTGCCCATCCTGCAGCTGCTCTGGAGGAGCTGCTCTCTGTCCCACCCAGGGTGTCCTCCTGACTCTGCTCCTCTACTGCCCCAAGGAAAAGCAAAGCTGACACTGCACTTTGTAAAGCAAGAGAGACTTGAGAAGTACCAACAATTTTTTTTCTGAGCTGCCAACAGACCCTCACAGCCCAGCCACCATCTCCCCCCACGCTGCCTTTTCCTTCGGTCACAGCCCTCTCCATGGCCCCTGTCCCAGGGACCTCATGAAAATCCCTTCTCCTGGGCACACTTTGCTGAAGAGAATGAAGCTGACAATTATTTTAGGGCTGTGTTTACATGCACTGCCCTGAGGGAACGGCTGTGGGAGGGGGGATGCCCAGCACACATTTTCTCACTCCGTCCCAAGGGCAAAGCTGAAGATTTACCTTCAGTGGCCAAAGCAAACAACCGCCCGGGAAACTCCCGGTGTTTGCTCTCCTGCCTGTCCACAGCTGTGTTTGAACACTCCATAAACCACCACGGCACCTCTGCCACGGAGCTCATGTCAAACACAGAGCCGGGTCTTGATCCAGCACCGAGATGACAGAGCACTTCCCTCGAGAGCCCAACAGCACGAGCCAAACTCACCCGAGGAAGAGGATGGGCACAACACACACCTGGGCACGTCAAGAGCCTGCTCCTGGGGCTGCCAGAGCTTCCCGTGCCGTGGAAAAACAACTCCCCTGGAACTTCACCACAAAGCCCTTTTCCTCCCCATCCCAGAGCACTCTGACACCAGGACAAGCCAGGGGGTTTGGCTGAATCCAGTGCAACAGTGATTTGGTGACCAAGGGGACATCTGGGGAGCAGATGGGTCAGCCCAGGAATCCCAGGATGGGGATGGCAGCTCCTCCAGCAGTGCCTGGATGCTTCCCGGCGGGAGCCGGTGCTGGCTCCCGGAATGCAGCGGGGTGATAAACTGCAGCAGGGTTTTCCAAAACAACTCTGAATCAGGCTCCAAGAATGCCTGGGTTGCTGCTCTGTCACTGAAGAACTCTGGATGTGTTTTACATCTCTGAGCGGGGAGTCTCTGCCCCTTGTTTGAGTCACACTGGACACTCAGAGCGGGAGGGACACGAGGAAGGAGCCTGAGCAAACCCGGCCCCTCCAGAGGCTCCCACAGGTAATCCCAAGGAATTAATGCCCCGCTGTTCAAAAGCTTATCCTAACTGCACAGTGGCCTTGGGACAAGGGATGGAGGGATGGGACCCAGGGAATGGCTTCCCACAGCCAGAGGGCAGCGATGGATGGGATTTTGGGCAGGAATTGTTCCCTGTGAGGGTGGGGAGGCCCTGGCACACATTCCCAGAGAAGCTGTGGCTGCCCCTGGATCCCTGGCAGTGCCCAAGGCCAGGCTGGACGGGGCTGGGAGCACCTGGGACAGTGGGAGGTGTCCCTGCCATGACAGGGGATGGGATAAGGTCCCTTCCAACCCAAACCACCCCAGGATCTGTGACTCCTGCCTGTCCCAGGGTCAGGGCTGGCTTACGTGGGGTGGCTGCAGTGCCTCTCAGCGCTCTGCACTCCTGCACCGCAGCTGCGGGAACAGGAGGCCCAGGAGCTCCAGGAGCTCCAGCCGCCATCGATGGGCTCGGGCCGGTATCCCACGGGCACGCACTCGCCATTGAAGCACCACTGCGGGGGACAGGAGGGGAACACAGGGTTAAGGACGGGGAGCACTGAGGCCCAGCACACGGATGGTCCCGTGGAAATCCACGCTTTGCCTGCACGGAGGTGCCTGGAGACAGCTGGGAGCCTGGAGCTCCTCAGGCAGTGGGAAACTCCGAGGTGTTGGGCTGTTTGAGGATCTGAGGGAGGCAACAAACCCAAATCTCCACGGAGACCCTCAGCAAGGGGATTCACAGCTCGGTGTCAGCGCAGAGAGAAGAGCCAGCGGGGCTCAGAGGTGCCTCCCCAGCAGCGGGGAAGGTCCCGGGGATGAGCGCCCACCATGGCAGCAGACGGAGAGCAGAACGAGCCTCGTGCTCTCCTGCCACGGCCACTGACTGTGGCTTTCACCTGCCCAAGTGATGCCAGCCATCCCAAGTGAGTCACGTTCCCAAGGACTGCTAAGCTTCCCCGAGGGAGCAGCGGGTGTTTGGGCAGTGGGACTGGACCCTGCACAGCTCCAGAGTGCAGCCCCGGGGTCCCCGAGGCTGTGGAGGGGTCTCTCCCCCATTACCTTGCTCTCCCCGCACGCCGTGCCATCGACAGCCGCGTCCAGCTTGGAGTGGCACGTGTTGCCCACGGTGCACCACAGCGTGCTGCAGACGCTCTGCGGGAGGCACAGGGACACGGTTCCTGCCCGGCACGCTCCCATCGCTCCGGCAGGGTGAGCACAGCCCCAGCCCCAGCCCCTGGAGCCCGTCACCCACCAGGGCACCCCACTCACGTCCATGTCGTCGCAGAAGGTGGAGTAGGGGCCGTACTGCAGCCGGCACTGGTGGCCCACGTCGTACAGGACGCCCGGGGGCACCAGGGGAAAGTCCAGCACCTCCCGGGCCGGGGGGTCATCCAGGCACAGCCCCCAGCCCCGGCTGAAAGAGAGGGGTCACAGCAGGGTCACCCCAGGCGTGCAACACCTGATGAGTGTCCCAGGATGAGGAGCAATCAGCATTTCCCATGACACGACCCTGCCTCTGCCATCCCCGGAGCGGCTCCGGTGTGGATGGGCACCTCTGGGTGCCTTTTTGGGGTGGGAGCCCCCCAGAGCGATCCCCCCACGTCCCCCAGGGATGGCAGGGCAGGCGGAAGGCAAAGGGGTGAAGACAGAAAGGGCAGCAACCAGAAACAAACAGCCAGAAACGTCCCGGTGGACCCACAACCCCCAGAACCGTCCCTGCAGCCCCTGCTAACAGGAATCAGGGAGATGATCGGCAGCCAAGCGCGCTCCCCCCGCTCTGGCACTGCAGAAGGGCTCAAACCAGGCTGCAGGGAGCTCTGGAGCAGAGCTGGGAGCGCAGCGGCCGAGGCGGGCGGCGTCTCCTCTGCTCCAAGCGCCCGTGCTCGGATCCTTCCCAAACACACAGAACTGTCACCGGCTCAGCCCTCGGCGCCGATTCAAACAAACTTCTTTCCAGCAAGGCTAAGCCTCTGGCAAGGCTGTCGTGGCGGATCGCATTACTCGGGTTTGTTGTGATTGGGAACGGCTCGGAATTAACTTGAAATGCGATTCCTTTTCAACCCGACCCAGCAGCACGGGAACAAGGGCTGGAAGCAGGAGAGCTGGCAGTGCCGCGGGGTGATGCCCGGCAGAACCAGCACCCGCTCCTCCCTCTGCTCTCCCACCCGCCGGGTTCCACACCGGACACCTGCGAACAGCTCCCCTGGCTGCAGACAGCCCCGTACACCGCCGTGTGTGTCCTTACTGCATTAAACTCCTGCTTCCCTGGGGGAAAAACCAGGAAATGGGTTGCTTTCAGCAGCCCAGGAGCTTGAAAGTCTCCGTGTCCAAATTCCCAACAGCAGGAGCATCCCGCTGCCCCCAGCCCAGCGGGAAGGGGAGGGAAGGGGGGGATCACCGTGGGGCTGAGCTGGGATGGACAGAGCACGGAGTGGACAGCCGGACACAGGGTCCTGGGGCAGCCTGCGTCAGGCACAGGCTGCATGGCACACATAGATCCACAGAACCCTGGAGTGGTGTGGGTTGGAAGGAGCCTAAATCTCATCCCATTCTTTACGCTTGGGGTGTTTTCTCTAAAGCGGAAGGAATGGTGTCCGTACTGGAACAGGGCCAGGCTCGAGCACTGCGTCCTGGATGAGCCCCAGGTGTGACCCACGTGCTGCTCGGGGCTCTTCACCCTCTGCCTGTTTGGGTCCCCCCCAACTGTCCCGACCTGCCTGGGGCACTCCCTGTCCTGCCCCAGCTCACAGAGGGCTCTCTGTCCAGTCTGGGGGTGACTGGGATCTGCCTCAGCTTTCCAGCTTTTCCAGAATTCACTTCTCTGTTAAATATTTTACAATCATTCTCCTGGTCTGTTCAATTGGCCAAAACACATCTCGAGGCAGGGAAAAATTGGCCCGAGTTTCCCTCTGGCTTCCAGGGATCTGCAGTAAATCCCAGTCCACAGGGAAAGACGCTGCTGTGCCTGTTCCAGCCCGTTCCTTAACGAGCTGGAGGATGGAGTGGATGCAACGATGATTAAATCCCCATCTGTGAGCAGGCTGAGAGGATCTGCAGATACATTTGAGAGCAGGATTAAAATTCCAAAAGCTCCCAGAGAACCGTAGGAAGGGTCCAAAAAAGTCAGGACAGAATTCAACAAAAACAAAGGCAAGGCTTGGAGCTCGGGAAGAATCAGCTGCAGAACCGTGGAGCTGGTGGAGCTGGCAGGGGAGCGGCACGGGCAGGGCAAGGGCAGCAGGGCCAGGCCCTGCGAAGAGGAGGATGGTGGAAGAAGAGCTCCAGCCCTGCGGAAAGAGGCTGAGAACCTGTTTGGCTGATGCAGAGCAGACACTGATGGGTCCCTCCATCGCAGGAGCATCACCAGCCACGCTGTGCCAGCATCGTACGCTGGCCAGAGCAAGGGGACACCCGCCCTGGGGACACCTGCCCTGGGGACACCTGCCCTGGGGACACCGCTGCCACAGCAGGGACGGGACCTCCCCAAGTGCCCCTCGTGCCCAGGCAGAGCCTGGCTCCGCAGCCCCAGCTGACCCGCAGACCCTGCTGCTGCCGGGAATCACTTTCACATGCTCAAGCGCTCGGCAGTGCTTGTAAAATAATAATAATCATGTGTAAAATAATAATCATCGTCATCTGAGAGCGGGGCTGTTCCAAACATGAGCTCTGTTCCAAGCACATCCAGCAACCCCAGGTCAGCAGGGTCCCGTTTCCTGGCTCCCTCCTTCCCGTTCTCCTGCCAACATCCCGTTGTCACACGCTCGTGGCCATGCTGGCCCCGGGGCTGTCACCGCCGGGGACAGGCGCCTGCCAGGCTCCCAAGGCAGAGCTGCTCCTTCTGGGGCAGCAGAGACACCAAAACCCCACCAGAGGAGCTCCCAGCTGCTCCGGCTCCCCCATCACAGCAGCCCAGGGTCATCACAAGCAGGAAATTCTTCATCCCAGAGTGAAGGTTAAAAGCAGAGGGCCCAGAGCGCTGTGGATGCGGGAAAGCTCCGCTCCTCTGAAGGCCATAAATCAGCAGTGACTGCCCCTGCACGGGGCCAAGCCCCAATCCCAGGCTGGGATTCGGGAGCGGGAGCCTGGCCCCGGCAGCCTCCCGGCCCTGGAACGCCGGCCCCTGGCCCAGCTCTCCCCTCGCTGCTCCTCCCAGCTTCCAAACCTTCCCGCAGCAAGGGAGGAAAACGTTCCTCCAGTGCAAGCCACTGGCTGACAAACCAAACTCCGGGCTGCGCTCCCGGGAACTTCCCAACAACAGGCTGAGAAATCAGCCACGGGTGCTAAAAATAAACAAAGGCAGGGAAGAATTTGGCCGGGTCTGGTTTGCCCGTGTCAGGCAGAGAGAATGGGAGAGATTCTGCAGAAGCTGCAGAGAGCATCGAGGAAAGCGCTCCAGTTTTATCTGTGCAGCCACAGCCCCTGTGCCCCCCAAATGCCCCTGACCCCCCTCACAGCACAGAGCGAGCCAGCTCAGGGAGGATTCATGGAATCATGGAATGGTTTGGTGGGAAGGGACCTCAAAGCTCAGCTCATCCCACCCCTGCCATGGGCAGGACACCTCCCACTGTCCCAGGCTGTGCCCTGGGCCTTGGACACTGCCAGCGATCCAGGGGCAGCCACAGCTGCTCTGGGCAAGAGACCCCCACACTCTCAGAGAGCCCCGTGCCCCGGCCCCGCAGTGAGGAAGAGGAGGAGGAGGAAGCACTCACTCGAGGAAGCGTGTGATGTACTCGCGGCTGCAGCGGGACCAGGTGAGCGGGGACGTGTCATACAGGAGCTGTGGAGACATGATGAAAGGTCTTTTCCCAACTGGCTCACAGTCATTGCTGCTTCCATCATGCTGAATCCCAAAACTGTGTAAGAGCACAGCCCACGGAGGGGAGGTGAGCCACGAGCAGCACAGCCACCACCGCCACCGCTCCCGGCACGGCGCGGCCCCGGCCCCGCTCCCGGCGCAGCGACGGGGACCTGCCCTGGGGGACGCGCCGCTGACAGCCCTGAGCTCTGTCCCTGCTGCTATTTCAGCTCTCCCACTGAAAACTCAGGAATATTCAACAAGATCAGTAATTAAACGTCCTGGTGGGTGTTTTCCCACACGCAGATGTCTGTTGGGAACTGAGATGTGCAAGTGACCTCACCAAATTTAACTGAAACTGGGGCCAGCAGAATTCTGTCGCTGATACTACAGACAGATCCTGCTTTAGACCCTCTCCACGGGCAACCCCTGCTCCAAAACCTCCCCAAACCACCACAGGACAACACACAAGTGCAATTTCTCTGGATTACGTGGTTCTCATTGAACCTGGGACAACCCAAAACTTAACTCTGGAATGAAATCCCCAGGGAGCAAGGGAGGAACCACTCGGGAACCATCTCCCAGCTTCCCCCCGTGCCGCCCCCAGCCCCATGGCGCACGCAGAGGAGGAGGAGGAGGAGGAGGAAGGGGGTTACCTGTGCCCGAGCTCGTGGGCCACGGTGAAGGCGAGGGGCAGCCCCGTGTCCTCATTGATGTTGCAGCTCCGGTGGGGTTGGCACATCCCGGCCACGTGGGACAGCCCCAGGGTCTCGCAGGGCCGGTTCATGGCAGCGCAGATGTCCTTCCTGGGCAGAGGGGACAGGGACAGACAGACAGACAGACAGACAGAGCAGAGAGGGCGTTGGAGGGCGGCAGGACTCGGCACAGCGGCCAAACAGGGCTGCGAATGGAGACATCCAACATCCTTCCACAGGGGAAACACTGACGACCTTTCCTTCCCTTTTCCCATCCCAGTATCCCCAGCTCGTTATTAAGCCTGATTAATGGGAGCTGCTGGCCAGCCCGGCCACGTTTATTCCAGCGAATAAACAAAGCTCCTGCTGGGGATAATCAAGCCATGCTGTGGGGAGGCACATCCCAGAGGGGCTGTGGCTTCCCAGGGCAGCTCCAGCCACCCAGGAGGAGCAGCTCCATTGAAGTACAAGGCCTGAAGTGCCTCATTTCTGCTACAAAGCAGCTTCCTGGAGAAGATAAAGCTGTTGTGGGTTGTGAATCATCACCCAAAGCACCGCCACAGCCAACTCACGGCAGCCTGAAAGCCTCAAACCAGGCTTTGACTGCAAGGTACACAAACTTGGCCAGAGGCAGCAGTTCCTGCCAGCTCCGTGGGAGGTCAGGGGCTTCCCAGAGGCTCCTCTGCCAAGCCCAGCCTCCCAGGGAAAAAGGAGAGTTAATCCCTGTGCAGAGCTCCTGGGAGGATCCAGCCCTTCTCAGCAACAGGGCCACGGTGAAAAGCTGGTTTGGAAACCTCAGCTGGGAGCTGTGTCCAGGTTTAAACCCGAGATCTGAGACCAGTTCACAGCATCACAGACCCATGGGATGGCTTGGGTTGGAACAGATCCTAAAGATCCTCTAATTCCACCCCTCCGCCACGGGCAGGGACGCCCTCCACGGCAGCTCCGGCCATCAGGACACAAACATCCCCCGATTTCACATCACAGATCTTACACGGAGGTGTCCGGGCAGGGAGAGTGAGATTTCAGCATCTCCCACGGAGCTGCTCCCCTGCCTGTCCCACCTGCAGCCCCAGCGCAGCACCTGGTGAGCAGCACGGCCACGTCGTGGTGCAGGGGGTGCGAGTCGCCCTTCACGTTGATGCTCTTCTGCCACTTGCAGAAGCTTCTCAAGGTGTTGTCTGCGTGGTGGGAGATCTTCAGCTCCTCCTGCCAACACAAAGGGAGATCTGCCGGAGCCGTTTGGATTCCGGGATGGGGAGGGGGGAGGTCTGATCCCAGACACATCAGAGCGAGATGGGGAGGGACTGCCATCCAGATGGGATTGCTCCATGTTTACAGCTTGTGGGCTGGGTGGGAAGACAGCCCTTTTCCTGCTTTCTTTTCATCTGTGACTCAACCAAAACACCAAATCACCCAGTAACAGGGGTGAAGAACCAGTGCAGGAACCCCCTGTGCTGGCTGAGGGTGAAGGACGCAGCCATGGAGCATCTGAACGGCCTCAGGGCCACCACAGCAGCTGGGACACGACCAGCCCAAAACCCAGAGCCCTCTGCCACCACAATCATGCTGTGTTACCACAAACCACCCCAAAACCAGCCACCCAGTGGCCCAGAGCCCTCTGCCACCACACTGACACTGCGTTATCCCAAACCACCCCAAAACCCAGTGACCCAGAGCCCTCTGCCACCACACTGACACTGTGTTATCCCAAACCACCCCAAAACCCAGTGACCCAGAGCCCTCTGCCACCACACTGACGCTGTGTTATCCCAAACCACCCCAAAACCAGCCCCTGCAGCTCCTCTGCCGCCCCTGGCTCTACCGGCCAGGACAGGAGGTAAACGTGGGTACCTGGATTTCTGTCACAGTCCCAGCCAGCCCACGGGGACAGCCCAGGAGGGAGCCTGGCTCTCCAGACCAGCTCCCAGCCTGGCCCAGCCCGGCCCCAGGGCTCCGGTCTCACCTCCTCGTGCTCCAGCAGGATGAGCCGCACTATGGCGATGTTGATGGGGTTCCCGATGCTGGCGTGGTGGAACAGCCCTGCCACCTGCAGAGGGACAGCCATGGGGACAGAGCTGGGAACGCAGGGACACTGCTGCTGGCACCTCCAGCTGCACCAACAGCAGCTCCAGGCTGTTGAAAACATCTCGGGAATTCCCCGCACGGGAGACAAGAGCAGACAGGGCCTGCAGTGAGGCCTGCCACGAAAGCCATTTACACTCGATATGATCTGTGTAGACACTGGAACCCGGCCAGAACCGCCCGGGGAACCCCTCTGCTCTCGCTCCTAACGAATGTGGTTAACATCTCAAAGGAATTCGGTGCTCTCTGGGTGCCTTCACCACCCCCAGAAATCCAGAGATGTTACCTGAGGTCCTCTGCCCTATCCCACCCTTCCCTGGCATCAGCCAAAGCTCTCCTCTGGAATGCAAAGAGGTGCTGTCCAGGTGGCAGCAGCAGGGGACAGACTGAGCCACCTCCCCAGACTTATCTGCTTGTTTCATGCCACAAAGCCCCCAGATTCCAGCGGAGACCAGCACAACCTGGCTCTCCTTCCCTCAGCTGTCCTGAGGGCACGGCAGCCACGCCAAGGGCAGGGCAGGAACAACCTCCTGGGGCGCTGGCCAAGGTCCCACCAGGGACCAGTGCTGGCAAGGCCTGGGGTCTTTGATCCGGGGACACTGCGGCCGTCCCTGTCCTGTCACAGGCAGGGGATGGACGGAGCACCTGGTCCATGGAGGGTGACCCTGCC
>VYZT01039691.1:0-19259 GCA_013400735.1 Pomatostomus ruficeps
TTTTAAAAAAACCTCTCCTTAAGTTAATGGCCAGCACAGGCAAAAGAACAAATGGATATAAGCTGTCACTGAAGAAATGCAGATTGCAAATTACTACGAAGTCTCTAGCCATTAAAATAAATCAAACTCTGGAACAGCCTTCGGCAGAAACACTGGGGGCAAAGAAATAACAACTCCAATTTAGTATTGGCAAAGTTTATGAAAAGAGAATTATCTGATGCAATTCCCAGGCTAGCAGAGCACTGGACTTGATGACCCAGAGATCCCTTCCACTGTTATGTTCTTTGTTTGGCTAAATGCAGATGTTCATCTGTTTTTTAGCCTCACTGTGGTTTTTCTAAAGTGAAATTTAAATGAAAGTTAATATAATTTTTGTAAGTTTCGGTTACAAATTGCCCTTTGTAAGAACTATTGCTAGGCCTGAGGCAGAGTGGAACTTGTCAAAGAATTCTAAAAGCTTTACTTAAAAGCTGGCTGAGCACTGTAGGGAAGTACAGAAGTATAAATGCTCTGAGATGAATGCCCAGCAGTACAAACACCATGAGAAGAGGTAATTCTTCTGTTAATGAAAATAGGAAGAAAAAAATGTGTGCTAGGACTGAAACATCAGTAATATCAAGGAGAAAAGCAAAACAGAACACAAAAGAAAGCAAAGGACAAGAGGATATATAAAAGCATAGGGAAGGAGAAATATCATAGATATTTAATGTCTTTCTTAAAAAAACTAACTAATGAAAAACTATTACCACGTGGCTGTGAAAAGTCAATGCCAACTTGAAAGGGAAAGAAAGGAAATGTTGAAATTCAGGTGATGATCTAACACACGCCTCTCCCACCTCCCTCACTNATGATCTAACACACGCCTCTCCCACCTCCCTCACTTGTCTCCCCCATGTTCAGCTCTTGCAATTTGCCCCGAGTTGGCTGCCTTTGAACGACCCCATTCTGGAGAAGGAATCACTGCGGTTGCTATGGCACAGAGGTGTGCCAGTGACTCCATATGGAAAGAAACAGCTCAAACTCAGATGTATAACTCTAAACTATTGCTTAGGACAACATTAATAATATTTAAGCTTGAAAACAACCTGGTGTTCCTTAATAACTTGTATAATCCTCCTGCCTTCAGGTTTTATTTTTTATTAACAAAAGAATATTTTTTATGTTGCAGGTAACTTAAATGTATCACAGTGACTCCAGAAAGTATTGCTGATATGCATCAGTGAGATGAAAACAAAGCTGTTTATAGAAAACAACACTAAATGTTTTCTGGTTTGGAATAAATAAGTTCTCAGGGCAGCATTTAATGATTTTCAAATACACGTATCTTTACAGCTCCAATCAGCCATAAAAGCACACAAAGGTCAAGCAAATACTTTATCTTATTTAAGACAGTGTGGTCTGTTTTCGATCACTGGCAAGTTCTAAGGTTTACACTCTTTCAAGGGGATGATACTGCTACACAAGAATTCAAAATAAAGACTTCACACAAATTCTGTGAACCTTGATGGCCAACTACATATTCCAAATGAAACCCTGATCCTGATAAATTCTAAGCTACACCAACTCTCTGAAAATAGAGAAATTACTTATACTGACATCACAACTTCAGTATACACTTAATTACAGTTAATCCCAAAAAATTTTAAAGTGTCTGTATGCAGACATGATCACATGGAGGGATTTTTTAAAGTCTAGCCCTTTCTTCACATGAATACACGTAATTTTCATGTTTTCCAAGAATGATTGCTGCAGATTTCCAATAAACATGGAAGTATTACAGAATATTAGTTCACCTAAACCTTCTAGGTTGACTGGAGAACAACCAACCAACCATTTTACAACCCTACCTGTGTACCTTTGCAGGCATCCTAGAAATCCGAACGGTGGCAGTTGGCATAGTGGCAATCAAAGGAGTGGAAAGTGAATACTTTCTGGCAATGAACAAGTCAGGACGACTCTATGGAAAGGTAGGGATGCAAACTTCTCTAATGTGTACATCCCTACGATCTTAAAGATACGGATTTTGAATAAAGCACCTGTATGGTTTTTTATAAAACAGGTTCCTAACTAAAGCATATCCTGTACTTATCCCATGCAACCCATATTAGACTTTTACAGCTATTTAATAAATGCAATGATTAGATCTCGTATACTTCTTCAAAATGTGGAATACTCGGGGGAATAGAAAAACTTAAAATATTCAATACTCAGATTTCAGAAGTCAAGTTTATTTATTAAAATGTTAATAATATTCAGGGTTTATAATGCATATTCTTCTCCCATCTTCCCTAATCTAAGTATTAAAAAAGACACTTGTACTTACCTTACCTTATTATTTACTCTCAACAGAAAGTATGCAACGAGGACTGCAACTTCATAGAACTGATTGAAGAAAACCATTATAATACATATGCTTCTGCAAAATGGACACACAAAGGAAAGGAGATGTTTGTTACACTCAACCACAAAGGGGTTCCAATGAAAGGTAAAAAAACAAAGAAAGAACACAGAGCATCCCACTTTCTTCCTCTGGCAATATCCTAATCACAAATGGTCTATAAAGAACTAGTTCCAGCAGGAAGATGAATTTTAAGAAGACCGTTTGACAAGATATCAAGAGAGGCTGGAATACTACTGAGAAACTGAACAAGCTGGACTTGCGCATTTATGTTTATTTTTAAGAGACTACATGAAAAAGATTTGAAAATATACACAAAACCAGATTTACTAACTAAAAGTTGTAAAAAATTCTAAAGAGTTGTACAATCATTATCTTAGTCATTGTAACTGGGTAGTTTCTTAAATTAATTTACCCTGAAGAATAAGTCATTACTTGATTATCTGATAATATTTTATTTAAAAAACGATCTGCTTCTTAAATATGGCTGCTATAATAATAATAAGCAGATGATAATGTTGTGTAAAATATGTCAGACTTTAAGGCTGCTGGAATGAGTTGTCAGATTATCAAGTCAATAGAAAATGTGGAGGCTGAGCAGTATTTTAAATACTTCCCCCAAGAAACTGATATCCTATACATAAACTATATGATCAAAAAAAATATAATCTTGTAAATGTTTATTGTTGTATTCAGATAAGAGAGTTAGTTTGGAAAAATTAAGTTTACTCTAACACAAAATGTTCCTATCTATTAATGAAACAGATACCTAATGCTGCTCTAAAAGATGTTTCAAATAGTGTATGTAAAATAAAAATAGGAATAAATAATGTACTTCATCTCACTTTTCACAAATTAACATTTTATATAACAATGAAGCAAAAATTCAGACATATTAAGGTTTTTTATGTAACATATCCTATCTTTTGTATAATTCCTGTTAGGGCATACAGCTTTCAATATTGTTTTTCCATTCTTATACATGCTTTTTCTGTTGTTACAGCATTAAACTTTATTTTAAGTTGTATTTGAACTTTATTGTTTTAAATTATTTAAATGTTATTTATAAAAAAGATACTTATTAAGCTGCATCTGTTTCATATGCTTTTAATTCTAAAGGAATAACAAAATGGTCTGGCTGAGATGCACGGATTTTTTTCTGTGACCAGACACAAAGCCTAGTACACAACCCTCCTGCCAACATACATTGGATGGCAGACAAAAATGACAGCCTGCAGCAAATCACACAATGGACATTTCAAAAGAAACAATGCAAAAATTTTAAAAATCTATGCCACATACTCTTGATAATTGAATTACTGGCATGCTCAGAGTTATGCCAGGTAAAAGAAGGTTATAGTTCCAGCAGGCACTGGAAAAAATCCTCAGATGGAAGAATCTCCACTCACAGAGAGAGAAATATGTGCAAGCCTGTGGGACTAGTTTGAAACTACAGCTAAAATCAGTGTGACCTGATGAAGAAAAGACATCTTGATTTCCTAGCTATTCAAGTGTTCAACTAAGCCCTGCCTGACTTATGTGATATATCATTTCATTCTGTTCGGTCTCCCTACACGTTTTCTTGGAACTGTGATAATTGCACTTAGATAAAGATCACCAAAAAACTAGCTAAAGCAGCTGACATGTGACTGGGATAGGGTCAAGTTAATTAAAAATGGTCTTAAATGCTCTGCATTTGAGTTACAAGTGTCTAGAGTCAACCATTTCTTCCTACATGAAACACTTTCATTTTAAGAGCACTCACAGAAAACGGCAACAATTTTCTTTGACAAATACTTCTTTTTAAAAAAAATCTTGTTTAACAAATAGTACCATTTGAAAATCAGTATGGTATTAGCAAGTCAAAAATCAAAGAAGATATAAACAGATTGATGCAAAAAATTTGTCAATACAGTTCTATCAGTAAACCTTCACTGTGGTTTTGCTAGTTTATTTATTACTTTTTCACTGAACACAACAGATTGTACTATAAAAGAAGCTTTTTTGCTGGTACCTTTCTGCACTGCTTTCTGTGAATATACGAACAGTGAAACAAAGTTCACACTCATGATCAACATTAACATACTAGGAAAGTTTCTATATCTAAACTGGGTTAGTTGAAGCTTTGAAATAACAATGAAAATAACAAAACCTCATTAAGATTGTTCATGCTTAAAAGCTTTACTGAAGTTTTAATTAAAATGTATGTATGCACGTTAATATATAAATATATATGTTAAAAAATCTTAAAACCAGATGCAGACAGGCTCTTTTAAACAATCTTTTGATTATGTAACTCAAGAATAGAGAAATACAGTCAAACAAATCCTGAATCCAACTTGTAATTAGCCCTCACTGCTAAATGCTTTATACAATGAATCACTATGTTACCATCATTTTCAGGTAAGCCAAGGCTGCTCTGTGTTTTACAGCTGTCACAGCTGAGACGTGTTCTGTGAGGGAGCTGCTCCCAGAGAGACATCTGACTGCAAATGCTGTAATTCGTCAGTACCACACTCATGTGTTCTTACAACTGAGCAATTTTCAATGGATCTTTATCTTAGAAAATCTCTTCTGAAATACTGACTCAAAAAATCAGTTTAGTGCTAAAACCAGAGAATAATAATCAGAAAATTTATAGTGATGATCTACAGTAGCAAACTATTAAAAGACAAGGATATTTTAAAAAATGTCAGAAACTTTCACAAAAGCCTACTACATCAATTACATCACAATCCAGTGCAATCCTAACACCAACATAAACATAGCATATAGGAGGAAAACATGTTTATACAAAAAGAAACAGATACACCTGTCTGCAAATGGCTCATTACCAACCTTTATGACACTAAAAGTTCAAGAAAACCCAAGCAAAGTGGGTTATCAAAGCCAAGCTCAAATGTAATTTCTGTGCTTTCCCTCCAGAGGCAAGTGTTCATGTAGCTTTCGCCTTCATTTTCCACTGTGCCTACACACTGGGTTGAGCAGGGAAATACAGGCTCCTGTGGTCAAAGCAGCCACCTGCAACAACCAGACATTTCACAGGAACTGCTCCACTGCACAGGATCTTGAAGTAGGAAGGTTTTATTGACTTAATTTGTATTACTGCTGATGAACACTCTGGGACAAAGAAACGAGCACATCCCAGAGAAGAGTGCAGACTCTCCATTCTTGGAAGGTTTTAAGATCTGACTGGACAAAGCCCTGTACAACCAGTGTGGGCCCTAACTGGAGCAGAAGATTAGACAAGAGACCTGCTGTACTCTTTCAACCCAAATGAGTTTAGGGTTCCAGAAGAAAGTTACTTTTCTTGAAACAATCTCTTCAAACAACTACAAAAAACATATTTTCCATGTTAGGGGGATACTTACACATTTGTGTCATAAGTTGTGAGTTCTTAAAGGTATGAAAAATCATGTAAATATATTCCATAACACAATAAAAATTACAATTAGACAATATCCATGACCTTTAAAATACATGATATGGTACAATACAGTCTCACTTTTAGTTCTGTTGCAAGGACTTGAAAACATGGCTCTGCATTGCATCTGTAATAATCACATTACTAAATGATTGATCAATTGTTAAAATACACCTGTCTGTGTTTTAAATTACTTTTTCAAGAAAATATGTATATTCTCTTTGAATAAGCTGAAGCAAAATGTAAGTTGACATTAAATCAATAAAGTAATGAGAACATCAGTATTTCATTGCACTCAACGACCAGTATCTGAGTAGTCTAAATACCTCATAAGCCTATGAAATCTATCTCCTCACTACTAATTTTTCAAATACCCAAATGATTTCATAACATTTTGCATGTAGAAAAAAGAAGTGACAGGTTAGATGATTTTCACCAAATTAGGAAAACAGTCATCATCAGAGTTGAGATCCATACTTAGAAACAATACTATTTTTTTAACTAACATTTAATAACCAAAAAGAAAAAAAAAAAGGAAGTACAATTGTTTACATCCCTGGATGAGTTTTAAAAGGTAACAGTTATTTAAATCCCATGTTTACTTAATGCAGCAGAGACTGTGAATTTACTAGCAGAAAAAGAAGCTAAATTCTCTGTGCTGATAATTTTGAAGATTACTACTGTATTTAAAGCAGAAACTAGATGGGAAAAATATTCAGAGAGTTGCACATGGTCTTTAACGTGACATTTATACTAACTTTAAAAATATTCCCACAGCATTTCTAAAAAAGCTTTTTAACACCATACATTGAAATTCATGAAACCGCAGAATTTAATGATAAATGTTTGGGGGTGGGGGGCTTAATATAGTATTAAAACTACCAAGTGTTAAGTCCTGAGCTCTGTATAGAACTTCACAATACCTGTCTGAGGAAAGCTAGCTTGTAAATCTCAAGCATTCCAGACACTGAAATTCCATAACTGCTTACATTCCCGGCCTAAAAAGGGAGATTTTCTTCAATTCTGTCTGGAAAGCCAATCCCAGCCTACCAAGATTGGTTGTTTCATTAGGGAAACTCTTTCATTTAGAGGCCTGGCACTTGAAAATATTGACCCAATACAGAAGGAAAAACAATATTACTCAGTTCAGATGAAATCACTTTCTCATGAAAATAATTATTTTACTTCAGGGCTAACCCAAAAAGCAGAGGAATTAGAATGAAGATGCATAAATTTGTCACATAGGCGTTAGTGTCACAGAAGCTAGCCTGGCTCAGGTCTCTTTGCACCCTCCCTTCAGGAATTTATATACATTGCTGAGTTTCTCCTCTCCAGGCTGACCAGTCCCAGCTGTCCATCTTTCCTCACGGGAGGGATGCACCAATCTCTGATCACCTTTGTGGCACTTCACTGGACTCTCTCAGTATGTCCACGTCTCTCCTGTACTAAGGAGCCCAGAACTGAGCACAGTACTCCAGGTGTGGTGTCACCAGTGCTGAGAACAGAAGAATCACTTCCCTATTGTTCCAGCTAATTCAGTAATATCTTTATTATGCCTAGAAATGTTTTTTATAATGTTATATCATATAATTTTAATCAGAATTCAGGACCAATTCCCCTTACAATTACAACTGGCTGTCCAAACATAAACACAATCCACTATTACCTTGGACAGCACCAGTTTTGACGGACAAGAATCCAGTCCTCAGCTAGTGACTGCTGAGGTTTCGTCTACTGGCCTTTGAAACCTCGCTCTGCTACAGATTTCTCACATAACTTTCAGCAAACCACTTTCAATGTCCTGTTTGATAAATAAGAAAAACAAGTCTGAGTCTGGTACACACTGCTAAAACATCAAACATACACAAACTACCTGACTAATGAAATGACCTGACTAATCACGGCAGGGCAGCAGAGGAGCTGCAGCTGTTTGTACCCACACTCAGGGGACTTCTGCTGCCACACAGGACACCCCTGTGCCCCAGGCAGAGCAGTGTCCCCATCTCTGCTCACCCGAGCAAGCAGGGTGAGCCTGTTGATGTCTGCTTGAGTTGCTGTGACATTATTGCCCAGCACAGGCAAATGGGATGAGATTGAGAGGAAAGGGAACATTTGAAAGCCGTGGACACTCAATTGTATAAGATAGATTATTAGGACAGCTAACTTGCCTATGCACCCTATTCCTATTGATTGCACCAAAACCCAGGCACAAAAGTGGATCTGGACAAGTAACTAACTACCCAGTAGTCATGAAAGGGAACAAGTGATTGTTAAACAAAACTCTGAGTACCCTGAAAGCCTAAAGCAATAAGGAAGATCACTACTGGGAGGGCTAAAATAGTAAGGCTTCTCCCTTTTATGTTATTGTCACAGGAAAAAACAAGTCATTATATCTTGGCAAAAAACATCAAGATAACAGCTGCAGTGACTTCAAAATTACTGTCATTAAAACAGGCTCCCTGAGGTCAGAAGTGTTAATCAACAGCTGAGGTGATTTATTGAACCTGCTTCACAAATAACCACTTTCTACTTGTTTTCATAGTCTTGTTTTTGTATACCAGTAAAGTACCAAGATCTAAAAGGAAATATGATTATACTAGAATGAAACCATAGGAATTTATAATAATCAGGCAAATGTTTCCACTGAGTTTAGGTTTTTTGATTAAAAAAACCTACCCAAATGTTCCTCTGTTCAAAAACACAGATACATTCCTGTTTCTAAACACTGTCCTGCAAACTGAGCAACACACAAAAAATGGATTCTGTAAACAAGAATTTCCTTTCAACACTGTAACTTGATGAGAGCAACACAGACTTTCAATTTTAAAGAAACCATATTAAGTGTACTTATAAAGAAACACTAAAGTAAAAAAAGGAAAATTATTCAGGGAAGCTATCAGGCAATACATAGTGACAATAAGATAGCTCACTTTATTAAGTCACAGCTGTGCATAGCCACTCTATACAAAGATCCTGTGAAGCTATAGCCGTTTGTGGAGACTAAATCCTTCAGCTAGGTCTCAAGAGGAACTCTCCTCTCGCTTAGATAGCCTCACACAGTTCTTTGACGTCCACATTACAAGAGAAAGCTTTGTGGAAATCATGGCACATGACAGAACACTTCCCATCCTCTGGTGTGTCTGTGGCACATCATTAATTCAGGATTTCCTGAGCAGAGCACGTTCCAAACCTTCTCTCCTTTACATTAACAGACACAAGAGACAAACCTCCATCTTTTCCTAAGCATGTCACCTAACTGCAGAGAAAACATATCGGTGGCATCATTGGAAAAGGTAGTAGCTGGGGACTGGGAATGCAAAATTACAAGTTTTCACTCAGATATTTTCCTCTGAATTGCTTTGCAACAAAAATAAGATTCTCCTACCTTCATGAATGGGGATGTTCTAAGTCCATGAAAAACACATGAGCCCGTTAAAAAAAAAAAAAAAGAATGAGGGAGAAAAGAGACAGGATAAGAAAGCTTAAGGTTATTGTTGGTGGAGACTGACAAAAAGGAATAAGAGAACATTGGTACCATAAAGTTGTGGCTGTAGATGCTTGAAGGAAAACAGTAATTTCAGGAAAGGGGAAGAGAGAAGAAACTGGCTACCCTGAAGGAACAAAATGCTGGATAACATTCAGAAAGGGAGCAAGTTAGAAGCAACATCAGCACAAGAAATTTGAAAAAAAGAAGTTAAAACAGTGGCCATGAGAAAGAACAGAAGGGTGGTATGAAAGAATAAAAATCAAGGTCTGATCCATAAGGACAGCGAAGACAAGGGTGTAAAAGTTCGATGCTACAATGCAAGACATACTGAAAATGGGATCCAGATACCAGAAAAAGGAGTAGAAAAAATAGTGGCTGTCATTAGTATAAGAAAACTGACAAATCAAACCAAGATGGAGTATCAGCAGCTTCTTTAAATACTTTGTAATATTGTTCACAGATTAATGAAATTGAATTATCAATATATTGGCATGATATATGTTTAGAGTAGATCAAAACTCACAGTTAATTTAGAACTGCTTTAACATTTTGGTTTTGTGCAAAACAAACTGAAAATATTAGTAATAATTTATGTTGACAATTAAGATTTTGCAGTGTACCTTAAGTTTTATTCCAAAATCTCTGGTTGCATGCATTATTTGTTTAAAATACTTACAAGACTGACTGACTGCTGCAGAACTGGCAGATGCACCAGCTTGTGTGTTAGCAGTAGCATCTTTACTGCTTTGATTTACTGTGGCAGCCTTAAAGCCTTTGAGATTCCATTTCTTCCACACACATTTCCTTGGTTTTAGACCTAAAATTAAAAAAAATTTAATTTAGAAAAATGTTTATGTGAATTTTGGAAATCACCCTATGAATATCCCCAAATTAAATTAAAATTGCTTTATTTCATGTCTCCAATGTGCAAATTTTTATGCCCCTGTCAACTTTAGGCACGGGATCCAAGCCTGTTAACTGAAATAATTACATTCATATACTTAAAGTCAACCAGAACAGTTTTTGCTATCTCCCTTCTGCTTTCGCTTGGGTTTGCACATGGGTGAATATCCTTACTTTGTGGTTGTTCCAATTCTGGTAATTTAATACATTTGCATATGTTTTGTTGAGGTTGTGAATTATTCTCGCAGCAATACTTAATTTACTTTATTCTGTGGTTTTCAGTCTTCATTCCACTAGAATTTTGCACAGCTCCCACACCGTAAGTTTCATGCGGACACGGAATCTGTGCCACGGCAGTGGTCTCCCAGAGTCCTGGGATTTTTTCTGGTCTGACTAAATTTCAGTTCAATCCATCCATTATCTATTTACAGTGGTTACATATTACAGAGAATGCTGTGGGCTTATCCAGCTCTTCCAAGTTAAAGGCCCTTTAGGAGTGTGGAGCATGTATAACTTTGATGTATGTAAACCTTCTCTAAATTAAATTTTTCAGGGTGATCTTTTTCTTCATACAATTTTCTCTGTCTGTAACTAAAAAGAAAATTCTGCCCAACAAACAGTGACTGACAGGGAGAAAGGTTTTGAGAAAATATTTCTGTATTTTACCTCTACTTCAAAAACATATTTCTATTGCATTTGTCAATCAGTTTCAACATACAAGATAATGAAATCCATATTGTCATGAAATCTAAATAAATGAGCACTAAAGATAGAAATCTGCTCTAAATCTAAGTTCTGGAAAGGATATCAAATGACATATGCAATCTAAAAATCATAAACTTTTACTGTCAAAACATGCAGATATTTAATGGTAATATAATACTACTTCCCTTAATGGTAATACAATACTCTTTCCAATAGAAATTTCTAGGACAGGTACAGTCTGAATCATATAAGAATAGTTATAAAAAGTAGCTCTTTTTTATAGAGATACACCTTCTAGGCCATCTACAGAGAGCTGCTTTTGCCAAAAAACATTTTGAGATGTTTGATCTAGTTTTGTTTTTCTTAAGGAGAAATAATGCCATGGATAGTTAGCTCAGATTCCTTTCCAGGGTACTGTTTAAAATATTTATCCATATTTATATACCAACAGCAAGTATTAAGAAATTTTTGTAATTATTATTACTGAGCAGAGAAAGAGCTTTGGCACCGGTGTTTCTAGCACTGCATTTTGCATGTATGTATATCTGTCATTACACACACAAGGCAATAGATGTAAAGGCAATAGATTCTCACTGAAACACACCCCTGGGAGTCTGGACAAAATATGCCGCAGGGAGAAGGAAAAAAACCTACCAGTATCTGATATCCACTGAAAAACTAAGTGTACCAATCCCTCCTTAGAGTCATTATCAAAATATTTAATAGATTCAGGAAATACTCCCCAGAAAGCAACATAAATGACTTCTGACAACCAATCAGGATATACCTGACAAAATAACACCATATCTAAAAAGTCTACAAAAGAGATTTCATATTGTCATTTTTTAAATTAATGTTAAAATAGTCAAGTGAACTGTAGCAATTGCAAAGACCTTCTGCTAAAGAAAAAGCTTTTTTCATGCTTTTTATTTCATGCTTTTTTATTTGCATGAAATATTAGGCAACTGAATGAATGATCAGGGAATTCACTTCTCAAAAACTTAGTTAATCAAGGTGTAAGTCAAAGTTCCCAGTTAAACCTGAACTGGAGGATGCCGATTTCAACAAATTACATAGTTTGAACAAGTCCATAGGGTTAAAATTAGGATGCAGAATAAGTAACATTTGTTAATACTGAACTAATTTTTATATTCAATGAAAAGCAAGTAAGCTTTTAAAAATCACATCATTTAATATTATAATTTAATTTTACATATCATATGAGCCAAAGAAATTCCCTTTAATGACCGCCTGTGATAATTTCCTCTCCAGCTCTGGTTGTTCTCTCTCTCTGATACTCACTTGCATGTGCTTCCAGCTGTCTTTTGGAGCCAGAAGCTGCCAATCTGGATGCAGGTACATTGGTTTATGTGTCACATTAATACTTTTATGTGCCAAAAAGCAGCAGCTACCCATATATCACTGAAAATGCTACCTGTACTCTTACCTGAGAAAAGCATCTTTAGCATTCCTGGAACCAAGAAGAAAATGTGACACAAAATTTGCCATTCTGTCAAGCAAGTGCTCTTGGTTAGGCTTCAAAGAGGGAAAAATCAGGGAAAAGGTCCCAACATAAATTCAGATAGAGCTGTGTGCAAAATAGTGATGCACAACATTGTTAAACCTCACAGTTATCTGAGGTAAGGCACTGCCAACACAAGGGAACAGCCCTGAAACCCATATCCCTGAATGAGCGCCCTCTCTCACACCAACACATCATTTTTCTGAACATTTTAACAACTTCTAAGTGTCTGTTTTCAGTATTTTGAAATAGTTCCTGATTCAGAATAGCACTGAAAAACATGCAATATCTGCAGCATATGTTCATTTGGTCAGCCAACAATTCAGAGGGAATCTAAGTGATGTACTGAATCAAAGCCAGTGCACATAATCACAGCCTCCTGCTACAGGAACATTTTCCTCATCTCCTCAATAAGGAACATAGTGATCACCTGAGGTAACAGAACCCATACACTTTTGATTTATCTCAAATATTCCAAACTCATACTTTTTATAAATTTTAGCACCATTACACAAAGTAAGCAAAGTAAAATAAACAGTCAATTTCATCTAAAAGTTTACTCTAAGCTTCATGGTATGAACCTGCTAACTAAGCTAATTCTTCATACATTCAACTACAGCTCTTTAAAATTACATGGAAAGTTAATCTTGGACCTAACTGCCAATGCAGTTGAGCTTCATGTGTAAAACACTTGCATTTTTGTACTTGTGGAATATGTAGATCATTTGTTTGATAATAACAGATCTAAGAATACTTAATAATAATTTCTATGTTTAACTTCTGGAGAAACCACAACCACAAAGAATCCGGAAACACCGCAATAGATTATTTTGAGAGAAATAAACTTTTCCGACTCTGAGACCAATTTTCTATCAAAACAACCAAAAAAGTACACTGAATGCAGGGATTTAAAAACTCCTAAAACCACAAAACAAATCAAGACTAGACAAAGGTAAAAAGTACAAAGATTTTAATTTGAAACACGATCTGCAAGCATATAGGAACTTCTTTCAGCTTGCAGAAATATTGAAGGGAAAACTGGCAGGGGGAATGCTTAGCTTTTACTGAGAGGAACAAAAGCAGCTTCTTTGGGTACCTCAACATTAGGCCATCAAAATATGGGGACTGATCTGCACTTCCCAGATACCTGCAACTCTCTCAGCCTTTTACTGATTTTTTTTAAATTTTCAGTAAACCTAAGACTAAAAGTCTAAACATCTCCCAATTAAAACACAAATATGTTTTTGTTTGATACAAAATTAGTAAGGCATCCAGTCACACCGGTCTCATTGAATTTATAACATAATTTAAAAATATGTAAGAACAGAAATATTGTAAATAACCACAATTACAAAGCAGATGAAGACACTGGACTAACGTGTTCTTAGGAGGCAAACATTGATCCCGAGCTGTGCTAAAACCATGTGAAGAACTGCTAATAGGATTTCCATATTCCTTGCATCTTGCTTATCTCGGTATACTTGCACATATTTAAGCCTAATAAACAAAAAGCTTTTATCAGTCCCCCAAAGGAGGCATTTCAGAAAGCAACATCAGCTTCTGTCTGTGTATAACAGATGCCTCTAACAGGAATAGCTGTAAATTCTAAACTCATATCTAGCGCAAGTAGCAAGATCTACAGCCATTCTTTGGGTGCCAAAACATTAGGTTTTATGGAAAAAAAAAAGACATTTCATATTTTGTAGGACTAGTGATCACTTCTGTACATTGTTAACTTCAACCAGCATGCTTCTCTGGGGGTGTTTTTAACAATTTTTCTCAGAACTGTTGCATTTGCCCACACGTTTTGTGGCAAACGCTATCACCAGCTCAGTATTCAGACACAGAGTTTATCAAGGCTGCTCAACAATCTGAATTTTAAATCTCTCCTTCACTCTGCACAACTTGTTTTTATCAGCTTGACAGTATTTGGACTTGGACAAATGACAGGAATTAGGTTTCCTTCATTTATAAATGTGAAGCAGTCAAAATTCACTCAGAATATTTACAATACTCTAAAGTCTTATCAGTTAGCAACCATTTTAACACAGACTGTGAAATTCAATCAGCGTAATACTATTTGATGATAGGCTGATTTACAAAAAATAATAATTTTTATTAATAATAGCAACTTAATATGCAAAATAGGTCAAAAGTCAGGTTTTCAGAGAGATTGTTTTATGTTGGTGACAACCAGGATCTGGTGAATATTGGGAATCTGTTCTTCTTTATATATATTTCTGTACCAATACAACGCTACTGATACTACAGCATAAAGTTTTTTTGACAGTAATTATGAAATTTTAAGAAAACTTTTATAGTGAGAATTCATTTGTAAAATAAATTACTTCTTTATGGTTTAATTTATACTCTAAGTAGGTATACTTATCTAGTCTGTATTTTATTACATCAAGCACTTACATATTGAAGATAAATGTTAATGAAAACTTCCACATTTCCAATTCAAGTTGAAATTATAAAACAAACTAGAGTCTTGGCCCTTCACAGAGCCATGAGTTCTAACTCTACCCCAAACTGACTTTCCCAAGGAGAAAGCTATCCTGACCTAGCAGTCAACCAACCAGTCTCGGGAACAGGGATCACTACACAAAGCAGATCACAAAGGCAGGACAGAAAGAGCCCAAAATCAGCCCTGGTTTTTTCAATTGTTATTTAAAATCCTGAATTCACGGGAAAAGACTCTGACTTCTCCTTTATCTTTCTAAAGTATTGAAAGCCATAGCTAATTCCTGTGGAAGTGAGTAAAACCCCCAGAATTTACACTTTTTATGGGTAAGTCAGTCATCATATTTACACAGTATTTGGAATTTCCATAACCCAATACATCTGAATTCATGTAATCTTAGAAAAATTGACTTAGTTTGGTGTCAGAGGTATTTGTTTGACTTCCAAGTCAAACCATATTCAAAACACAGAATGCTGTGCACTTTTTTACATACAAGGTAAAAAACCTCACCTCTACTTTTCTACCATTTGACTCCTCCGCAATGTATCTGGGAACCTGGAAATGTTATAAATACTTATTTCATAATTAATTCTATTTCACACAATGCAATAATATTTTCAGCTAAGACAATTCACACTATGAACTGTGAATATACTTCAGATATGGAACACAGGTCTAAAACTGATACTTTAGGTGTCTACAAGATATTCTTGGACATACATAGAAACCAAAGTTCTTTTTCAAGTTGGCTTTTTTCTCCCCAAATAAACACAGATAGGTGTAATTCCATTTCTGTATCCAAGGGAAAAAAAGATGAAAATTTGGTCTTTCTTGTCTAATCCATAAAAAGAATTAAAAGTATTTAATACTCCTTTGCTTTCCATATCTCACTTGTCTGAGTCAGAACTTCCTCTGCAGTAATTTGCTCAGTAAAAATGTCTTAGAAAAATTAGCAAGGTTTAGCTAGAAATAGAAGCTGGATTGATGATTTTATTGATTAAAAGCTCAAATCAGGCAAAGACCTTACCTATATCTGGATCTTCATCTGAATGTGTCTACACACAAAACTTAACACGCTGTACAGTCTCCCCACATCACTGCAGGGATTGGAAGGAGTAAAAGTCATCATTTTGGACTCATCTTTCCTTTATTAACACCACGATCTGTGGAGAACATGTTTGCATAGACTTTTGCCTGCACTTTGTTTAGGCCTAAACAAAATGTTCCTAAAACCCAGGCAGAACTGGGACTTTAGTTTATTGGGCTTTTTTAAATTATAAACTTGACACTTCACACTCCCAGACTGAGGGAGAGCTGTAAACACTCATCTGGACCAAGGCCTGTCGCGTGCTCTGTTCAAGGGCAGGAAGATGTTCCTCTGGATACACTGGGCCACACTGCCATGAAAACACCTTTCCAGTTCGTTTCTGTGCTTCAGTGACTTGTGTTTATTCTCTTCTCAAGTCTGAGAGTGGATGATGCTCATACAGAGATCTACATATGACAGTAAAGGAATAATCTTTTTGTAACTTACCTACCAAAGAGTAAAGCTTATCAAGAGAGACACAACTCAGCCATTCCTTCTGCAATCAGTACACTGTAAAAACAGCTATTTCTGAAAATTTTGCAATGCAAAGGTTAAATTAAGTAATCTGTGAACTTTATTTTGCATAAAGAACTGTAATACAAGTATAAATGCATTTTACATCTAAGAATCTCTAATTCTGGTAACATTGCAATGCAGTCTGTGATTTCCTCCTCTCTCATGAACTGCATTCAGAGATGATTACATCATCTCAAAGAGCCAGAAAAACAGAAATAGACCAGGGAGGCCCATTACAGCAGACACAGAGTAATTAAAAAGACTATAACTTTTTAGTTAGGGAAGGAGATAACTCAAGAAAAAAGGGTCATTATGTTTCTAAAGAGACAAATAAAATCATGTGCAATTTAAGTTCTCGGAAATGGCCAGTAATGCCTTCCATCTGTTGAGAACAGCCTTGGAAGCACAGGAGGAAACTCTTCCTTGATCTAGCAAAGAATTTAAACTAGCAGCTTAAATATTTGAGAAAATTGTTGAAACCAAAGGTAGTTGTTTGAACTTAATCATCAAATTGACCACTTTCCTGAAATAACTTAGAAAGCATTAAAACAGAGTAATCGGTGTGTTTTTAAGCACCCTGGTACTGCTGAAGGACATTGACATGCTCTGTTTTAATAGCAGGGCAGCAGGACAAATTATTTCCTTAAAAAATTCAGTGAAATGCTATTGACCGTGATGAAACTATTAATACACACATGTTCATTCTGTGATGCTGTGATTTCAGGGTAAAATGTAAGTAAAACCAATTAGAAAATGTAAACAAATCAATATTTTGTTTTGATGTTATCCTAAATTAAAGTGTTTCTATGTTTATGTCAGGTTCCTCCTCTTAGATATACAGCAGGGCAGCAAGACAATTTTTTTATTTTAAAAATTAAGTCAGTGAAATACTTATTTCATAATTAATTCTATTTCACACAATGCAATAATATTTTCAGCTAAGACAATTCACACTATGAACTGTGAATATACTTCAGATATGGAACACAGGTCTAAAACTGATACTTTAGGTGACTACAAGATACTATGCTCATGTATTCAGTATTTTGTTTACAAGCTGGAAGCTATATGAGGGTTCCAGATTAGCCGAAGTTTTTACTGAATCAATCAACTGGTACATGCTGAGTTCAGTATAATTAAAAATTCAAACTTAGAGTTACAACTGAGCAGAAACCAAGTGTGAGAAAAGCCGGTTTGAAAAAACAAATTTGTCTTTTTAGTGTTTTCTGAAATAAAGAACCCCAAATGAAAGTTGTATGACAAACATTCCTAGAAATGTTGTGTGTGGGCTTTTTTTAGCTTACAGTTTTTATGTAAATAACTGTATAGAATAAAAGTATAGAAAGAAGTAATTCAGATTTCAGAGCCTTATTTTAAATAAAGAGGAAGCTTGGTTTGCCCCCAAACAAATTCTGGATTAAGCACCCACAGAAATAATTCAAATAAAATAAGTTATGGTAAACTTAGCAAAACCTACTATAATTAAGTTTGGCACGAAAGAATTTTAGAAACCATAATAAAAGTCTTTTTTGTGCCCAATAAACATTTTTTGACATAATTAACTACTGCACATCACAACATATTGCCACAGCATAAAGTGGTGAAAAAAAATGGATGGTGAAATGTAGCTATTTTTTCCTACTACTGCAATGTGTTACAGGCTGCCAGAATGAAGAACTGACCAAGTCAAAACAAACCAAGTAACAACAATGCTGGTAGGAATTCCCTGCCACCGAATGTGACACCACTGAAGTCAGTGAGGGTTTTGGGGTGTAACGGACATCAAAGCTTGGCATAAAAACTGCCTATAATGTCAGCTTTTCCCCTAAAGCTATTGCAACGAATATATCACTTTATTTCACTGAGTGGAAATATTCCCTACACCAAAATTACTATTTTAGTTTAGCCACATCCACCTAAAAGTGCAGTTAGTAAAGGCTGAATATCGGGTAAATGCTACTATGGAGCAGCATCCTCAACCAGGCCAAGGAACCCCACAGAAGAGATCCCGTGTCCCCTTTAGAAAGAGATGCAAAACAAGCAGAGAGGACTGCAGCAACACAATTCTTTTGGCACTCTGCGTCAATAAATATGCTCTAAGGATACTACTAGGTGCGGGGTAAAATACTGGGTTAAAAAAACCCAAAAATCTGAGCAATCTTTCCTGGCGTTCTCATGGGAGTCAAAGCCGCAGCCTCAGCCCAGCGGCTGCCAGGCGGTGCCGCCTCACGGAGGGGGCAGCGCCGGGCACGGGACACAGGGCACAGGGCGGGAAACACCTGGGAACGGCGGGAATCTCCCCCGCACAGGTGGCTCGATGTGGTTTCTGGCCAGGTTTTTGTGACACAAAGCACGGGATAGCCCATGCGGGCCGTGAGGGGCCCGGACAAACGCAAACACCTCGGGACAGCCCAGGCGGGCCGGGAGGGGCCCGGACAAACGCAAACACCTCGGACAGCCCATGCGGGCCGTGAGGGGCCCGGACAAACGCAAACCCCTCAGGCAGAGGCGGCCGCGGGCGCCGCTCTCAGCCCCGGGCTGCTTCCGTTCCCCGCCTCCCCGCGGCGGCCGAGCCCGGCACTTTCGTTCCGGGGCCTGCGAGGGCCGCGCGGGAGCAGCGCCGGGCGGCGGGTGAGGAGCGGGCGGTGCGAGGGGGCCGGGGCCGAGTGAGGAGCGGGAGAGGAGCTCCCGCCCCAGCGCGGCAGTGGCTGCAGGACGGAGGAGGCAGCGCGGCCGGGGAGCGCCGAGGG
>VYZT01039692.1:5556-45809 GCA_013400735.1 Pomatostomus ruficeps
GTAAACATTTACATTCAGATGTAAAAGAACAATTGTTTTTCTGTGATATTCATAGTTTAAGACCCAGTTTTATCATGAACCAGAAGCCTATCTTTCCAGTTATTTATAGCCAGGGTAAAAAAAGGCAAATCATTTCAGAGTGGTCTACATATATTTGCAGAAAAGATAAGCTATATAACTGCCTGTGCTGTTGTACCTCTACTAATTTGAATATAATGAGCAAACTCTCACCTCACAAAAATTGGGTCCTGGGGGTTAACATATTAGCTTTTTATCTCCAGTGCTATAAAAAATGTCATTGCCATGCAGCTAATTATATTAAATAGTTACAGATATAAAATACGTTGGAATAGTAGTTTAATAAGCAGACAAAAATAAATGGCATTGCAGCTATAATTTTCTTGATTCTGTTTTTCCCAAATATTACTGATTTAGAAGGTGTTTTGCACGTCCTTGACAGGGGTACAAGTGTCACTGCTGACCTTTAGTGTAAGCTCAAGAACAACAGCTGTAAACCACAGGTAAATTAGAACATGGCTTATGTCAGCGTGATTGCACTACCTTTGTATAACAAAATCAGAAACAATAAAATAAAGAGCAACATTTGCTCCTTACTGTTCACCATGAAGCATTCAAGTATTCAAGCAAATGGTTCTTGTGTGATAAATAACTGCTGGCGGATTTTACTGGGCGTTGGACTTGGCTTCGAAAAACAGCTTATGCAGTGAATCCCTTAAAAATCTGTTTCTGTTCCTGTGTCTGTGCTAGACACAAACTTCAGTACCCTTTATGCTATATATGAATCTTCTCAGATTCCAAAAAATCCCTTTAATGGCATATCTTGTGCTCACTATCATGAATACATGTATGTTTTTCCTCTTTATTTCATCCTATTGCTTGAGAAGAAAGGCATTGCATTTATGTTATGAGGCAATCTAACTAATGGCTAAATTAGTGGTATTCAGAAGATACCAACTCAAGCAAAATTTGTATTGATGTTTACAGTTTCCATTAGATTTCTGGATGACTAAGAAAACCAATTATTAAGCTGATATAATGAGACTTGATATTCTTATGTTATTCTACCATCTCAGACTGTGCCGAGAGAAGCCATCTCAAGTTCTGGGGAAAAAAAATCCACAGAAAATACACCCCCAACTGTACTAAACTCTTAGATAAATGAAACATTACTTGAGCAAACCTATACTGGAAGCTCAACAGCTTTCCCACAGCAGTGTCAGTCTTCATAGTGTGTTCATGGTTTGCTGGTAACTCCATTTTCAAATCTCTTCCTTTGGTTAGCTTTAGCTGGGCTTAAACTTAAAGAAACCCTAAAATAACCTGCAAAGAAAGACTATTTTTTCTTCGCTTTATTAGGAAGGGCCCCAGAGCTGCTGCTTTCTCTCTGCCCCCTCACTGCACCGGTGGTGAGCTGTGTCTGTGAGGTTCCATTAAATGTCTGCCACTGTGGCAGTGGGGAGTGAATGCCTCACACATTTTCTGTGGAGTGTCTTTGTCTGTCCTCAAGTGGATCCATTTGACTTATTTGCTGGTATTTTTATTTGAAGCAGTGGAAAAAACGAGGTTCTGGTAATGTACACTGGGGCTGAAAAGGATGGTTTTCACTGAGGAAGTCTTTTGGGGATTTTCCTGTTTGGAGGATTTAGGATTTGTTCCTCTATGGTAGCACTCGTCAGAAATGTGGGACTTCTGAGTTCCATGGAGCCACTTTGGTCTTTTATGTCAGCTTCAATTTCCCTTCCAGAGAAGTTTCAGTGGTTAAAGGATGTCCTATTCACGGTGATCAGGTGGAGGTTATATGACCTGCCTGTAGATTTTGGAAAGTGATATGAATTTCTGCCTGGTGGTTTTTTTCTTTTTCCTCCTCTGCCTTCCAGTACATGGATTGCAACTTCCCGGAGCACCTGTGAGTGCCTAGAGGACAGGCATTCAGTGTTGGGCACTGAGGGAATGGGATCATCTCCTTCCTGGTGCCCATTCCCTGGCAGACATCCTTATGTGAAGGGATTCCCATCCCCACCATGGGCAGGCCTGTGGGAGGACCTGGGCCTGTGGAGATCTCTGGCTTTGTGCACACTATTCATTGTGCTCCTTTGACTCAAGGGCTGCTTTGGTTTGGGTAATTTTACAAGCTACTGAAGCAGGACCTATTGATATTTAAAAAATAATTAAAGCAGTCAGAGTATTGAGTATTAAAATGCTGCCTTTATGCAGTATCTACTTTTCATATTACAGCATAAGATTTTCACTCTACTTTTGCTATTATGAATCCATTACGTGTAAATGAATGAATACTATTGTTAATAACCATTTACAGCATACAGTGTAAAAGCTCCAAAGGAGCTATTAGAGTTTACTGTATGCTGTGAATATATATGAAGAACAATACACAGACCTCAGCTAAACCGTAATGAGTGCATTGACATAACATCAGCTCTGAAAAGAATTGAAGGCTCCATAGCATGTGAATGGCAAAACAAAGAAATTCAAGGTCCAGAGCCCTCTCCTTTAAACCACCCAGCTCCAGTGTTGTGTGATAGTGTCATTACTGGCACAGATGTGCAGTGCTGCTGGTAAGAGAGTGTGCCCTGATTGCCTCTTGTGGCGTTTAGGTCACTGTGTCACCTCCTGGGGTGCTGGGATGCCCCCACGTTTGGGTTCTCCTGCAGATCAGCCTGCAGAGCGTACAGGGGCATCCACAGCTTGTCTGGTTTGGAATATTTTGGGTAGAACACAGTCTAGGTTTTGTGTACGCAGCTGCATTGGTGTCACAGGAGTGTAACGTGGCTCTGCAGCAAAGGCAGAGTTTTGGTATCAGCGCAGATCCAGATCTAAATAAGCCCAAACAGGCAATAGGCTTACTCCAAACCACTGCAATGTGAATTCCTTCTGCTTCTAAAACAAATCTGGAGACAATTTTTTCAGAGGTGAGATACCTTTTGACTCTTTGTTGGTTTGTTCTAACACTCCAGTGACAAACTTTGTGGTACTGTCTCATTACCAGAGTGGCAGGGAACAGCTCAGAGGGAGCAACAAGAGCTCACAAATTGCTTCAGTTCTTACATCCATTAGCCTGACCAAGGACTTCCAGTTCCTGCTTTTTCAATTATATTTTGTGTTTTAGTTTATTGCTTTTGATTGCAGCTTTAATCTCTTCTGGAGAAAATGTACTGAAATTCTTCATGTTCATTGACCACACTTAGGAATTACTGGAAATGGAAACTTAAATGACTGTCCAAATTTGGTGCTAATTTCAATACCCTTGGCTTTTCACATTCATTTTTAAAACTTTTCTCCTTAGTGATGTTTTACTGACTTCCCAAAATATGAACCAGATTATTGTTAGCTGGCACAGAGTTTCATGATGAAGGTCACTAAGGTCATCCTTTAATTTTAGATTCTTCTGAGGCAGTTGTAGCTTCTGAAAGTTTCCCGAGAGCCAGGAGCACTATCTAAAAAGCAATCCTTGTGAAGCTTGCTTTCCTGAAATGCAGGTGGAAGGCAAGTAAAAAGCAAAGTTTTGATCTTTAGAATTCAGACACAATTTTCAAAACAGAGCTCCAGAGGGTAATGGTGCCCAGAACTCTCTGACTGTCCACGGCTGTGTCCTGCAGAACTCAGTCCTGAGGTCCAGTGACTCAGTAAAGACAATGGTGACATTCCATTTGAAGTTTTAAAAACTGATTTTCCATCACACAGAAAAAGTGAAATTCTTCCTCGCATGATGTCAGAACATGAGTTAAACTGATCAAGGCAAAGAAAGGATAACAAAATGCCCATATGAATAAAAAAACCCAAAAGATAATATCCCTCTGGAGTCAGGGATAAACTTCTTCAGGTCAGAACATGAATGAAATGGAGGGGCCCTGCAGCAAAGCTACTTTTCTGTTTGAGCATTAGTTGAAAAGAAAAATATAACAAATGTTCAGACAGAGACTTGCCATATCGATCATTTATTTTTATAATTCTGGGAGGTATCTATAAAACATCTCAATAATAAATTTGTGGTAAGTCTTTGTTGTGCATTTTTTCTCAGCTATATTGAAGGTGATCAATTGAAACTCCTCCTCTCTGTAGTGTGTATTTCTCGTGGAGCAGGGTGGGCTCCATGCAGAGTTTGTGAAGTGAACTTTTCTGACACACACAGAGCCATCAAGGGCTCTATTAGAGACCAGCAGCGTTACCAGCCTTGTGTGGGCTGGTCCCCACAGAGTTTTAACAACCTCAAAACATAAACACCTTAAAACTCATCCTCTCTCTCCACAGTTTCTCATCTCTAGTCCAGAAGTAGTCTGTTATTTTAATATCTGTTTTCTAAGCACGTCTCCTTTAATTAGGTCCTGTGCACTTCTCAGATTTGTTTCTTTGCCAACATTAAACTGTTTTCTGTATAGCGAGCAGATTCCAAGGCAGATGTCCAATCTTTTTGGATTTTGCTTACTGATTGTAATAAATTTATTACTTCTTCCATACAAACATAGAGCAAAATTCTTTTGTTGAGCAACAGACCTACACAGAGTATCTGTAAAACCACATCAACACAGCAGGAGCTCAGAAGCATTACTGGTAATAACTTCCACTGTGGCATTTCCATGTGTTTTACTTCAGGTTTCTGGGTTTTTCTCTGTTTCATTTCTTTGGCCAGGAATTTGGCTCAACCTTAAACTTCGTGTTATATGCACTCCATTCAAAAATGTTCAAGGAAACTTGTTCAGGAGACTTCTCCAGCAAACTCAAAACCCAAGCCACTCACAGCTTTGGGTGTAAATCAAGTATATATCCATAAAAATTTAGAACTAGCAAAGGGCAGAGGTAGATTGGATGAACTTGGAGCATAGTCTTTCAACAGATTTACTATTAGATACACACAGAACCAGATTTTGTTTGTTTCAGATCCCTAGCAACACAACATGCTCAGGGAAAGACCAGAATGAGGTTAGGCGGGATGGATCAGGCTCTTGTCTGTTATTCTGCTCTCTTTAAGAACTTCAAAAAGGCATAAGCAGAGAATAAGTGCCTGATTCTGTTTGAAGTTGGTGTCATCTGAAGAGATGGGTTCCCAGAGGTGCAGGCTGCACATCTGTACCTTGAAGGAGTCTCTGCAGAGCCATCAGCCAGTGCTGTACCTGTCAGCTCTCTGCATTGTACCTGGGTTTTACATATTATAAGGTCACTTCCTATGTTCTTTATGAAAAACATGCGAGGAAAAATTCCTGAATTATTATTGGAGGAAACTATTTTTCAAAATAAGTAGAACTGTTGTGAAAATCAGCTTCAATTTATACCTTTCTTATGCATCATGGGTCTCTACTGAGTTTGTCTGACCTACTGGCCATACATGGGGGTCATTCCCAGGGTTTGTGCAGTGGCTTTGTTCCAGGTTGGAGAGGCCTTGGAGCAGCAGGGCCACCACTCTGCACTGACAATGCTCAAAGGGCCCATTGTGCAAACCCACAAATTCAGTGAACCTGCCTGAATGGATATTTTACACATGGGGCGAGCATTTGGGATCCTACTGAGCCCCACCAGGTTGTGTTGTTGTCAGGCAATTAACTTCCCCAAAGAAAGAAAACAGAAATGTGTCATTTAGGCCATTCTGTGCGGTGTTTGTACATACTGGCAAGGAGAACAAAGTACATGCTCTTAACAGCTAACAGGAAGAGTATTTGTTTGTTTTCTCTTTGTCCCTATTAAGGCACTCTCAACATGCCAGAGCTGAGAACCTTTAATTTATCACCTTCCTGTGCTTGGGGCTTTATTGCACTCATTGCTTAAGCTAATGCAGGTGGTCGTGCCCTGCTTTGCAGCTGGTTTTGCTGTTCCTGATGGTTGCAGTTCAGGCTTTTTTGCTCTGCTCCCGTTCCTTAGACATAGAAATTGATGCTTCAGTTTATTTCATTTGCATTAATCAGTCTTTTATCATTTTATTGCCACTTCTCTGCTGTGACTCTAAAGGAAGAACAATGTTTATTCCCTCTGCCCAGCAAGGTTTAAAACTGATTCTCTGTGCTACAATTGTTCTTTGTTCCTTTATAATGCGGCTTCATCTATTGTTTACAGTGTATTTATGAGCAGCAGTGACTTGATGCCTTTAAGAACGAAATGCCTTCATTCTTTCTGAAAGTCTCCTTGTGTTTTTGTAAAGCACTAAGTATCCTGGTGGTGTTTGAAGGAAAGGATCATGATTATGAGCAGGAGAGAGAGGAAGAAAACTGTCAATCTAAAAATGGTTCCTCTTACTCAGCAAATGCCGTCTCTCTGGGTTCTGAGCCATTGGGTGGTGGTGACACAGAAAGCTTCTGGTAATCTTTATTGCACCTGTTCACACTGCAAAGTCAATCTCACTTGGAGGGTTTACGCTGGATTGCACTTTGATCACACATGTCGGTATCTATAGCTCCAATCTGGAAGGAACTGCTGCATGAGGAGTACAAAATTAATTATCAATTAAGTAATCTAGGGTCTCAGTTCTATTTTCAGACATTGTTTAGGTACCTCAGGAATCAAAATCTCTTGGCACTTTCACAGCAGTGGGGTTTTACAGAGATTTTTTGAAGACAGTGATTATAGTCATGTGGTGAAATCCAGTTGTTTACAAGTAACTCACACAGGGTTTGGGCTGGGCACTCCCATAACAGAAATTGTGTAGTGGTCATTAGCAGGAAGGACTATGGTTTAGATTTACATTAAATTACACTGAAGAATGCAATACCAAATTCCAGCCATTCCCATGCAAATAGATGAAGGGTGAAATTAAAATTTTGCTGAAAATAATATGCTAATATGGGAATTAAGGTCATTAAATGAAAGGGAGTATGAAGAAACAAAACAATCAACTTCCTATTAATTTTTTTAATATTAAAAGTTACAGCTTGAACACTCAAAGGGCCTTTCAGACATGGAATGTGAACTGCTTGCATTTTCATGAGGCCAACTTTAAAATAATGTCCTTCCTGATTACCACAGTGAGCATCATTGCATTTAATTGGGTAATGACCTCTGCTTAGTGAATGTTATAAACTAGGGTGAAATTTGAAAAGAGGTACAATAGCAACCTGCAGTAATCATGTTTCTATTGGTATTGCCAATTGAAGATCATGAATGATAAACATTAAACCACAACATGTAAACAGTTTTCTCCCTGCAGAATTTAGGCTCAGACTGATCACTTGTCTCTCTTAATATGATTTGTCCTGGCTATTGAAAACAAGGACTCCTCCCTCCCCCGATATCTCTTCTAATGTAATTAGCATCTAGTCAATAATGTTCAGCATTTCATTTTACCGCTTTAATTAACAAATTCAATTTGTTCAAACCGCTGTGAAAACAAATTAAAAGCCCAGTGAATAAAAACCTTAGTGCCAGAGATGTGTCTAAGGTGTTCACCAACTCTTCCTCTGTTAAAAGACCATCCTCTGTGGTTTCTTTTCCCCTGTGAAGATAATGGGGATTTTCAAAACTTGGTCTGATTTTTTCCACTGGAGCAAGTTCAGATCCATAGTGGTGGGGTTTGTCTGGATTTTTAATTCTGACAGAGACGGTTTCACACCAAATGCCAAGTCCAAGAACAAAGCAAGGCTGTCTGGCCATGGTGCAGACACTGGAAATGTTGAACATTTACTTTTAAGCATTTCCAAAGGTTCATCACCTTGGCTCTTGCTGCGCCTATCCCAGCCTGCACCAACAAGTGCAAGACAGATTTTCAGTGCAGATACAACAGAGTCTGGACAGCCACAGCTGCCTCCATAGCAGCCTGTGTGTGGCCAGGACAGAGCTGCTGCTTTCTGCCTCAGCTTTTGGGAAGTGGAGTCTCCTGAGGCTGCAGCTCTGGGTACCCGTGTTGGTCTCACGCCTCTCCCGTCACCACCTGGAAAGCCACCAAGGCTGTGACAGCCTCTCTATCCTATATTGTCATGTTTCCTTTTAGTTTTTTCCCCCAGTTCCTTTCGTAGGTGAGAGCATTTATTGTACAAACATTGTCAGAGCTCTGGAAAGGTTGAAACAATACAGATTGGGTTTAATAACTACTGTAAATGTCCCGCAAACTTGGTCAACAGAGCAGCGTGTATTTATATGCACAATAAACACAAACACAGGCAACCCCCATCCGGCTGTTTGGAGGTCGGCCTTCCCTTCCCAAAGAAGGTCACTGGCAACTGTGGGCTTTCTGCCAACATGCAGCATTTAGCTTTGCAATATTCATGCTATGGCTTTTTAATATTTACAGCTTTAGATTTGACACAGCTCTCCTTATGTATTCTGATTGCTTTGGCTTTTTCCAAGACCTTCCCGAGGTGGCTGTTTGAGAAACACGTTTAAGGGAGTAAATGTTAGCTGCTGAGCAGTGCTGGGGTTGGAAATTGAGGCTGCTGAGGTGAGTGTCACACCTCCACCAGCCAGAGGGACCCAAGGAGATTTGCTGGTTCCGATTTATTTTGCAGATCAACATGGAAGCAGTGGACTGTGCACGCAGGCTCCCTGTGGCACTGCCTTGCGTGGCAGCTGTGGTGTGTGACACACTATGAAGTTGAGGCTGTGAGCTTTTCCTCAGCTGTGGATCTAGTTTGAGTGTCTCTCCTTTATTTACCCCTGTATAGCCTGTCTAACTGCAATATCAGAATCAAAGTCACAGAGTGGTTTGGGTGGAAAAGGATCTTAAAGATCCCCTCATCCCACCCCTTGCCATGGGCAGGGACACGTTCCACTAGACCAGGTTGCTCAAAGCCTCACCCAACCTCGCCTTGAACATTTCCAGGGATGCAGCACCCCCAGCTTCCCTGGACAAGCCCTTCCAGTGCCTAAACACTGAATATCAATAGATCAATCAGACGCCTTTGAGAGATTTAGTTAAAACTGGCTACTTTTAACTGGGTGCAGTGAAGATAGAGAAGACTGGCAAATTAGTAGGGATTTTTACATCAACTTAATTCTTCAGGAAGGCAGGCTAAAAAAGACCTTCAGTTTGCTGTGTTTCCCTTTGCAGTGCCCTGTAATGATTTGCTATTTCTCACTTTGGAAATATGTAGCCTTTACTATTCCACTGAATTCATCTCCACTGTTATGTGCTCTGAAGTTCATTACACTGCAATTGACCATCACATTTGAATATTTTTTTTTATCTGATCACTCCTAAAATTGATCCAGTATTAGCTAGAACTTTACCTGTTTGTTGCTGTACAAGAAAAATTGTAGTATTTACTGTGAGCTGAAGTCTGGAGGAAGTGAACCACTGAAATGTGATATCTTGTGATGAGCGAGAGTATGAAGTGAAAAGCATGATCATGTATTAATGTAAACAAATGGATGCAAGAGCTTTCTGAGATCCTCAAATGGGGGTGTTTAGAAAATTAATGTTCATATTGTCCATTCTAATTTCTCCTCAGTGGAGTCACCAATCCCTATCCTTCATTTAAAATTGCCATTATAATATTTGGCGACACATACTGGTGGTGTTGCCTGAGCAAATCTGTGTCTAGTGATTGCCTCTCTGCTCAGTTATGTATAGCTCATGCCTCTCTGTCTCTCTCGGTTTCCTTTATTTTCTCTTCTCTTTTTTTTCAAATGTAACCTCATGCCAAATGGTATAAATTATCCAACCATCTGTCCCCCTTCTTCAAAACCCTGAGGGAAAATAGATCTGAAGTGTAGCTCGTTTTCACCAAAAATGCCAGTTGTAATAGATCCTGACTTTTGTGTCCACTCGTCTTGCAACTGGCGGGAAACCCCATAGCCCTGAATTTTTTGGTAGCTATGTCGGACCCCTTGATTAGCAGGTGGACAGTTCTGCCCCAGCTCAGCGATGGCAGCAGCTCCTGGACCTTCTGCTTTTAATCTCACCTGTGACCAGTAGATGAGCTCCCCCTGCCTGTTACTTCTACAGCATTTTTAAGTGGATGAACCATTCACATTTTCCAGGTATTTTCTTTGAGGTTTAAATAATTTCATGTAGTTACATATCTGCCCTCCCCCCCTTAATTTTCTGTCTTGTAAAATAATAATAAGGAAACTGATTTTGCTGCATGAGTCAATTTGCAAATCAAGCAGCCTTTACGTTATTTCCCTGTCTGTTGAGTTTCTGCACCACGTTTCGCTGTCTCGCGTTCAGCTTTCCCCTACTCTGTCTTTCTGACTTGTCAGCTGAAGCTGAAATGCTAATTGAAATCGAATGGGCCTGTCAACTGTGCTGCTCTCCCCCGGTGTGCTGAGCTGGTGTGCTCACTAACTGGGAGGATCCCAAGCTCAGGGAAGAAGCTCTTCTTCCTCGCGGCATCATGTCGTGCAATGAGCCAAACGTGGTCCTGTGTAAACTTCCTGTACTAGAGGCATCCTCCAAAGCCATGGCTATAAACCAATCTTCCACTTAACTGCTTCCAAAATGAGCGTGAGTGAAGGCAGCTGACCTTGGGACAGTTCTGAAGTTCTGGCAATTTCTTCTTTTTAGCCTGAGTCGTTGTTAAATGAGGAACTCATCAGCTATGCTTCCACCTTGCTCTCTAATATATTGCCTCGTCTTCTGATTGAAGAGATAAAGAGAATCAGATCTGAGATTAGGAGAGCTTCAAATGTAGAGATCCTTCAAAGATACCTAGCCCTGGTGGCACGATGATTTATATATTATCACTAGAGCTCTGCAGCTGAGGTGAAGTGAACTACGTGGTCTTCCATACCTCATATATAAAAACCTTTTATCTTTCAAAGGGATCCATATGACTCTTACACCAGTCTTCAAAATCTATACAAGGTGTAAAAGAGCCCATGTTACATTTGGGAACATCAAGGAAGACGTAAAGGACATCATTTATTTCCCCTCATTAATAACGGCACTCATATTAGGTGAGAGCTTTATTACTGGGATTGTAGCCAATATTTCCTCACCGTAGTGTTAATTTCATGTAGCGCTACATGAATAATACACCACCAACAGTACACTCCCAGAATTTGCTGTGCTCAGTAAGATCTGACCTGGCTGAACCCAAGGGTCTTCATAAACCACGTAATTCTGGCCTGTCCCCAGGATACACATCTCAAAACCAGTTTTCATCAGTTTGAAGCTCACCCATTCCCATTGCTGTGCTGCTGCATTTCTGCCTTCAGTCCTCCAGTGAAGTGTTATTGCAGCTGTGCACAGGAACACATGCTTAGATGTTTTTTGACTTTCACTTCTGTTAAGCTGGCACTGTGATAGGTGCCCAGCCATGATAAACACAAGTCTATAAGCAGGCACAGAGAAATTCGTATGCGTTTTGGTGTGTGAACCTCTGGTATCCTTTGAAAATATTTCCTTTGACTGTGTGGAAAGTAGGTTAGCTGGAACTGTTTACCTTGCTACAGAAAGAATTTCCAGATAGCAATTTTTAGTAAAACAAACTTTTAGTCTTTGAGCTTATCTCAGTGTGACAGCTCTTCCATTTCAGACAGATTAAGATCTTTTCCAAAGTACTCTGGATTGGTGGCTATCCAAGCATATGTCATTAGGCAAAAATGAAGGATAGATATTGAAAGATGTATTTTAGCACTCAGGTATTTGATGGGGTTTTTTTCTAAAGGGACTGGTTTCTGAAAGAAATTTTATGTTTTAACTGAGCACACATAAATATTCTTTTAGCAGGACTGTGTAACCCTGGGACCCCACAGATCTGTTTTCTGCGTCCCCTAACCCCACCAAGATAATCCTACCTCCTCCCCTCTTCACAAGACATGCTCCAGGAGGTCCTCTGGGCAGGAGAAAATGAACTATGGCTTGTCTGAAGTTTTATGTTCATGTTGGCTATCAGGTATTGCTGCCAAATAAAAGGTCTGGAAAATGTAGAACTTGATGCCAGAGGGACACTATGTTGGATCATTGCCTTCGCTCGCCTCCAGACTTCAGGAGGAAATTACCAATTATTGAGACTTAAGTTCTTTCAAATGTCACTGACCATCAGGTTCAAAAGCAATTTCATATGATCTGGATTATACCAACAGATGAGCTGATAATTCTGCCTTGCTTCCACAGAAGGCCAGCATTTCCTGCAAAGACTGTATTTAACGCTTGCTCCAAGTGTTAATCTAGCAAGATGTGTAGAATCTGTTTGCCTTTAGCTTGATATCTGTAAAACAAAGATAACAGAGCACCTCAAAGGTGTATTGTCAAGATTAATCCATTAATTTTTATAAAGTTACCTTCAGCTTCTGAGATAGAAGGGTCTAAAACAATGCAGAGTATTATTCATACTAGTATTATTTTATGAGTCATAACAAGACTTTTCTTCCTCTTCGTAAGAATTCCAATAAGATCTCATTTCTTTATCAAACTGTTTTAAATTCTCCTATTTCCTCAGAAACAAACTACAATTGCTGGAGTTGTCAGTACATTTTTAAGAAAATGGTTTAATGTCCAATTCCTTTTTAGTTCTTAAGTGTGTTAATTTATAACCCTAATCTGACAGACGCCCAAAGATTGATACCTTCCAATTACCTGTGGTTTGTAATGTCAGCTAAATAATATTACATTTCTACAAGCTCAGGTTGATAACCACCGTGCTGAAGCTGGATAATTTGTTGATTTTTTTTGTACTTCCAGCTTTGGAGAGATCCATAATAATGCATTTAAAAAAAAAAAAAGAGAGAGAGAGAGCTTATTACATCTAATTGATGTTTTATGAAGGTATCTGTTCTAATAACTTCCACCTTTCATAAAAACAACACAAGTGTGTTAAATACATTAAAAAGTACAGATGCGGAGTTCCACGGGCAAGATGATCATTCCAAATCCAATGCATTAGCATAAATGCAGAAATCTGAGCTTGCTGCTTGCCTAACCAGTGCCAGATTGGAGTGACTTGTAGCTATCACTCAGAGGCAGAGGAAGGTGTTAAGAACATGTTTAAATGAGAAAATGATGGCAGCTCTACAAATTTTGACAGTCAGTTTATCTGAGGCACAAGTTCCTTGCTCTTTGTTCTTCACCAGTTCCCAAGGGGCTTGATTTTGAGAAGTGCTGAGCACTTGCAGCTTCTATTGACTTCAAGTGGAGTTTTAAGTGTTCTGCACTCGTGAAAATCATGCCCAACTGGATTAACACAAAGAGGTTTTTCTTTCAACATCGGCCAGAAATCTCTTTTCTTCCTACCTGACGTTTTCAGCAAAACACAGTTACTATTTCCTAGCAGGCAAAATTGTGTTATTTTATAACGTATTTCAGTTCCTTAGTGTCTTAGTGAATATGTGTTAGACTTTATTATGCATTTGTACCACTTCTCACAGAGTCAAAGAAATAGGAGATGGAAAAGACCTGCTAGGTCAGCTGCTCCATGTCTGCAGTAGTACAGCATTGTTCCTTTCAATAAGTTTTTTTGTGTTTTGTCCTTTCTAAATCCTGGAGACATCTTTGGATTTTTTTATAGTGACAAAGGCTGCACAACAGTTTATCTTTCCTTCAAAAAGAATACCTATATTTGTAAAGAAAAGAAAGAGTATTTTTAACCTTCCCTGCAAATGGAGAAAGGTATTCCTTTTGATTTGACAGGCAGAGGCAGTTGCTGTCATTATAAATAGGGGTGTAAATGCAGGATGTCTTGCAGATTATATTTTGATTTAAAAAACCCCAAACCCATGACTGCATGACAAAGGGCATCTTTTTCTTAATTTCTGCACTTTTGCTGTTTCATGGCCTCTGTCTCTCATGATTTCTGGATGCTTCCCCACTTTGGCTTGTGACCAGGGAGGCAAAATACCCAAAAGAATACATTCAACAGTGTGTTTTAGTTCCACATTCAAATATATATCTTTGGCCACCCTCTTCCGGAGAAGTGATTGCAATAGACATAATGGGCCATAATTCTGCCATTAAATCCAGCCTGATGACAGGAAGAAGTGTAGCCATTCCAGTAATAAAACTGACTGCCCAGTACAATATGGGCTTTCTCCCTCCCCATTTGCATTAAATATAATTATTGGAAGAACAATCTCTGGATGCATTTCAATAAAATACTTTCCCTTGGTACTGTTTTCTAGGGCAAAATAATTTGTTGTCTGTGCTAAATGCCCTTATGAGAAAAACTGTGTTGTGAATTTTTTTTTATTTAGAGGATGAATCTCTCTCAAGTTTTCTGATATGAAGATAATATTCATGTTCTTTAAATTTTCATTGTTATCTCTATTTAAGATATCGTACCTGAAGATTTCTGCTTTTATTATTATTATTAAAATGACTGACTAAAAACTGAAGGAGGAAGATAACCTTTAATTTATACTCCTTCTCAAGAAGAGGTATTTTTATAGTTACATTCAGGTCATTTTTTCCCCCTGTGGATCATCTATACTATTAAATGGGGTTTTATTCCAATTCAGGAGACACTTCATCTTTAAACCTGTACTTACATTAACTTTTGTACATGGTTGCCCAGGCAACAATGTAATTGCATGAAACAATGGCATTCTCCTATGTACCATTTATGGCAAGTTTGCATTTGAAAAAACTTCTTGTCTTATCATCAAAGCAGAATTTGTAACCTTCTGACAGCTGAAGGAATGTTCAGGGGCCTCGATTCGTATTCATTTTCCCTTGTAATTTTAATGGGTACCACCACCTTTCATTTTCAGGGTATTTCTTTTATCCCCCCCGTGATAGTTAGTGTTTTAAATGAAAATTCTAGAGCAAGCGAAAGAGCCTGTTTTTTAAAGAGCTCCCAGAAAAGGCTGCAGGTACCATTCTTGCAGCTTGTAGCCTGTGAAATTGCCAGTGTTTAATTGATCTTCTATAAGCTTATCTTTCCAGTGAGATGTACCATTATTGTACATTAATCAGTGCCTCCAGACATTATCACTGAGGTAACCAAGAGCTAATCAAGCAAGAATGGAGCTGGCAGACGCCAGGATGTCACGGGTGCCTTGCTGTGTACGAAGTCTGTCAGAGCTTCAGCTTCCAGAGGAACCCGTTTTCGCAGAGCTGCAGACTTTGTGTAACCTTGTCATAGCAATGGAAGAAGGGGCAAAGCATCCTGAATATCAAATACTTGGGCCATGCAGGCAGCCAGAGCTCCTGCACTCCTCTGGCTGGCAAAAACCAAAGTGACACTCCAATAATAATAATAATAATAATAATAATAATATTAATAACAACACCAATGATGCTATTTAAGAATAAACAAAATGTTGACAAGTTGATTCATTTTTAAATAGTTTCCTAGGGAAGAGCATCAAACCAAGCAGATTTACGGTGGAAAATATTCAAAATGTATTAATCAGTCATTGCAAAGTGCCACTAGAAATTGCATTCCTGCTTTTTAATTGATTTTATTTTATACCTGCTCATCTAGGGAAAAAGACCCAAAACAATCACAAGCCACTGAATTTTCCTGATCGTAATTTCTGACAGCTAAATATCATATTATGAAAATAACAGAACAGCAAAACAATGGGGAAGTGTACCAGATTCATTTAATCAATTTAACTAAAACTCTGCTCATTCTTGCTGAAATATCTGTGTGAAGCTTTTTTTGTCAGTTGACAAATCTGCGATTTGGGATAGAATGGAGCCTAAATTGCGTGGGAAAGCAGCTGAATCTTTGTGCCATGGGTTCTGTCATGTGAGACAAGTTCCAACTGATGCCATGTCTGCGCTGCTTCTTTCTTGCTGGCACACCAATGCCTCCATGGCATCCTTCAAAATTTTCCTCCTCCCTTCTTGCTGGGGGTAGTAGAGAAGCCACTCCAGGGCTGGCATCAGCACTGGTGCAGGGTTGACATTCATTTATGGGGTTTACCCCAAACATATCCAAGGACTCAGGACCTACAAGTGCACCCTCATTGTACCTGTTCCTGCATTCCCTAGAAATCAGACAGAGTGAGAACAAGGCTTTTCCCTTAAACAGAGGGTAAAAACCAGAGCCTGTGGTTGGTTACCCTGAACTTCCAAGCTTGGTGTTTCTGATCTTTTCTGCCACCTGAAGCAGCAGCAGCCAGGGTTTCTCCCCACACATTTGTAACTCACTGATTTTCATGTGACTTCCAGTTGCACTGGAGGAAGAGAACTACTTTTGGCAGACACAGCAAAGTCACTGGCACACAGTTTGACTTCTGCAGCTTTTCTCCTTCAGGTTTTGATAAGTCACTGTATTTTGCATGCTCTATTTTCTTCCTAGTTCCCAAGAAATTGTAAATTAAAAAAATACAGTGTGAAAGCATTAATAAGCCGATTTTACATAGTTTTCACTTTGTAATTCCACTGACTTTTGTTGGTGTGTTCCAAATATAAACAGGTAACGGATCAAAATTTGCCCACTGAATACATTTACAGTAAATGTAAAACACTGAACCAAATTGCCTGCTGGCATACATCCATTGACAAAAAGGAGTTTTGCCAGAAGGTAGTTTGGCTCATTATAGCTAGTAATTTGAGTATTAATAAGTGGAAAAATATTACTAATCATTGCTAAGCTTTATTGATGACATTCTCAAAACTCTATTACTTCCCTAAAGTGAACCTGTCAGTGCTGCCTTCCACCTCTCTTGGATCTCAGTGAGGATTGTATATTCTTGATGGTTTGCAAGGCCAAGGTCATTAATGAAGATGTTTTCTGTTGGGTGGGAGGGAAGGATTGGTTTTGTTTAATTAAAAAAACCCCATGAAATAGAAATACTGCAGAGGGATAAATGTTTCCCTTTCTGAATATAAACATCTTGGCATCACCTCACTGTTTATTTTCAAAAACTGCCTAAGTTTTGCTTCCATATTTATCTAACAGCAGGGGATCATTATCCTGTGACAAAGTTCTATTCCACTGACATTATCTCTTAATTAGAATTCATCCTTTTCTAGTTCTACGTAGTCAGCCTGTAGTTCCCACAAGTGCCATAAAGCAATGTACATTTTTGGAGGCAGAGGGAAGAGGGAAGGTCTCACAGACCATTAAGAGCTGTTTAATAAGCAGCCCGGTGTGGAGGAGGCTGCTTTTATTCTACATGGGCATATCTGGGCAGAGTTGCTGATGGAGGCCAGTCTCTGCCCGCCCTTCCGTCAAGCCAAGTGACTTGGATGAGGTGCCAGGCCAGGAAGGAGGACACTGCTGCAGAGGGGAGAATAAATTGCTTGTCTTCCTTAGGAGAAAAGGAGAGGAATGGGCTCAGGGCTGTAATCACTCCACTCCTGGAAGGCTGTGGGGCTGACAGAGGTAAAGAGCAGCACTGTGAGGGGCTCTGCAGTGCCTTGGGAATGTACTCTAGGATCACAGGCATGAATGGCATCGCTCCTATTGCCAGGGAAGGTCACACTACTGTCCCACGACTCCTTTTATAGAGATGAACGCACTTGCAGCTCCTCAGGCACATTCCCTTCTCTCAGGAAGAGCGAGCAGCGTTTTTCTGTGAATCCCTTCACAACAGCAGATAAGCAGCCTGACACCAGAACTGTGTGTTTGGGCGTGTGAAACAAAAAAATACAATGAAAATATGAATGTAGAGATGCTAAGGCCCTTGCTCCTGCATCGTGACTTGTGGTAATCTATTGCAGTGACTTGCAGCATCACTAAAAACGTTTTCATGTTTGAGCAGGAAGCACTGAGTGAGAATACTAAAGCAGAAATCACAAATAGAAACTCACAGCTCTATTTCCATGTCCTCTGTTTTGGTGGGCAGAGATGTGAGTAGTTCTTCCCACTGGTGTTTGGACACACTGCATCTCCTGAGCTAATTAGCATCTCATATCCTGGGTGTGCCTGCATGAGTGAGAGCTACAAGGCTTGGCAAAGGTGATGGAACACTCAGCAGCTGCTGTACAGTGCCTTACATAGTGCATTGCAACCAAAATCACAGCAAACAGCCATAAATCTATGAAAAACAATAGTTATCCACAGGGTAGCAAGAATGGTGCCTGCTACTGGAGTAGTACCATGAAAAAATCCACTGTGAAACTCTTAGATGCCAGGTGTAACAGAGACCAAAAATATAGAAATGTTCCCCTAAGATCAGCTCCTTGAATGCTTATAAAGAAAAGCAGGAGTTCTAATTGCCTAACGAGTTTCCCATAATATTAAAGCATATGCTTCAGCATTAAATTATTTCATTTTAGCGATCGCGAGACCAAGGGGAGTAACCTTACAGCTGTGTGCAGCAAGGCTGTGGGGCTTTTTCACATTTTCTTCCAAAATGCAAGCTATTAGACATTGTTAAGGAAGGAACAATGGGGAAGATCGGTCCATGAGATTCATTAATTGTGGCAATTCCTAAGCTGGCATGATTTTTTGAAATGGTTTCCTGATAATGTTTTGCTATGAGGTAGCTCAGGAGGATAAAAGAAATTTCCCTTAAGAGTCTCTAGTCTGTAAATTAGCCCATGTACAATTTCACTTAATGTTTTAAAGTGATTTTCCCAGTTCTGCTTTTCACATTATTGTCATCTTCACTTAGACCCTCTAAACTTGCTCAGATGTTCAAACTCTCTCTCTGTCCAGAGATACAAAAAAGAAAAAGCACAGAAGATACAAAAGCAAACTCTCCACAAGTTTATTACATCCAGGATGTGGTGTCTAATTGAAAAGTTTACTACATTTATTTAATGATGTGATGCTACTGAGAGCTGTTATAACTTCATCGTATTGAATTTTGCAATGTGATACTCCATTGTCTAATATTTCCTTTATCCTCATTAAGGCTATGATTCATGATAATATTACATCATTCAGACAAGTTCCTGAAGCAGTGTTTTATTATTATTTGTTAATTTATCAAGCACAGTTTCACTGTATCATCAGACTTTATAAAATAAGGAAGCATAGAATATTAAACAACAAAATGCATCAGATACTTAGGGGTGAGTCAGTTTACAGGAGGCAGCATGTGTGAGAGACAAAGGAGATGGATTACACGCCGTTCAGGAACATCTGACAGCTTTCCTAAATGGAGCCTCTCCTTTTGCATGGGCTCACATTCCTTTCAGGTCTTTGTCAGTGTGTTGCTAGGTATTTCATGTGAGGGTTTGCATCTCTGGCAGAATCCTTTGATTCTGCAAACTTCAAGGAATCTTCAGCCATCCTGGCTCTTTTCTGTGGCTTATAGAATCATAGAATAATAAGATGGTTTGGGTAGGAAAAGCCCTTAAAGCTCAGCTGCCATGGGCAGGGATGGCACTCCCTGGATCAGGTTGCCCAGGGCCTGACCCAGGCTGGCCTTGGACCTGATTCTGCTCACCAGGGTATCTCTGTGGGACCATCCACAGGAACCCAGCCGGGGCTGTGACCAGGGCATTTCCCTGGGGACACAGCACTGCAGGCTGGGCCTGGCCCTGGTCTGGCAGGGTGAAAATGTTGGATGGGGAGAGGTTGGAACAGTGGGATTTGTGGCACTGGAATGTGCTGCTCCTCCTTGGTGTGGCTGACATGGCTGGGAAAGGCAAAGCCCTCCAGGTTCCTGATGGAGACACTCTTGGGGAACCTAAAGCTCCTCTGCCAATTCTTTATTTCCACTGCTTTGTAGAAGAGGAAATAATTCGGAATGCAGAACTATTTAGCTGAAGTTTGGTGCCTTTTCTGTGATTCCTGAAGAAAGGTATGAATGTCCTGACTGCAAATAGAGAGGAAGTCACTTGCCCTCCTCTGTATGTGTCTATTTTCTCACTGAATTTAAGCCAAGATATATTTTTGAAGAAACATCATTACAGAACAATGTGTAACCTGGTCAATTTTTTTTTTTAAATAAAAATAAAAATCTTACAAATAGAAGGAACCTGCTGAATTGAACCTAAACACCTCAGTGTCATAGAAATCTTCATATTAAATTCACAAATTGAAAATATTTATTAAAAGAATATATAAAATAGTATAGCACAAAAATGGTTCTCACATACAAAAACTTAATGGATTTTCCAAGAAAAGAGCTGTACTGGCTTCGATCTTGTATGATGCATTTTGCTTTTATTTAAGGGAGGGAAATCTAAGTTCCTCAGCAAGTATTGAGGTCTGTGACTGTGTATTCATCACATAATGCCAAACAGTAAAGTGCTTACAAAAAGTACTGCACTGAACATAGTGATATTTGTCTCCTTTCAAACACTGGCTGCTCCTAAATTCTTCCAATTCCATTTGTTATGAAAGAGAAGTATTAAAAGCCCAGATTTTTTTTTTCTGTTTTCAAGTTCCCCATTAATGGTCATTATTTTCCTGCTTTTGTCCTTTTTTCCCCCTTGCAATTTTGCTGTGAGTGATTCTCTCTGTCATCTTGCCGTAAATTGATTAATACTGCCCACTGATGCAGTGCACCACATGGCTAATATATCAGTTAAATGGAAACAGCAAACACCACCTGCTCCTTCAGGCAAATGGCACTTTGGAAAATGGAATGTGTAATCAATAGAATTAAACCTTAAGCAAAGCACTGCAAACAAATCCAGGGGCAAGGTCTTCGTAACTCTGTGGTATGAAAGGTTTCTCCTTTTCTTTTTTTCCCTTTTTCTTTCTTTCTTTCTTTTTTTTTTTAATTATCTTTTTGGCTTCCTTTCAGTTTATCAATTATTCTTCACGTGATATACAGTATTATCACTGTAACTGTTGTCATGCAGTTTGATACTGCTTGGATCAAAGGTGATTTTTCTTATATGAGAAGTTTTAGATGGGTCTGCTTCCCTTTGTCTGTTGGAGATACACAGGACCTATTCTTGTCAATGGCAGATAGGTAATAGGATAAATCCTTCCCATTGATGGTGAGATAAATGCTGCTTGAATTTAACTTTCAAATCTGCCAGAGACTGTTTAGCATTAAGGCATTTTCCTCGTTTGTGAGCACTTTAGAGATTAAGGATTTGAAGAGCAGATACAAAAGACACACAGAAGCTTTCAGCTGATGTTAGAATGATCTTTTCCTAATAAATATTTTTTTAGAAACAGCAGCACCGCTCAGCTTTACTTCCCCAATAGAAGAGTGAAATTTTAAGATGGGTTTTTACAGGGAAGGGCAATAAATACAGAGGACGGAATAAGAACTTGTGCAATTTGCACACATGGAGAGAAAAGGATAATCTGTGCCTGAGATCATTTGAGAGTAACATTCAGCTCCTTTGGGAAGGCAAATCATCACTTGGGAGACTTTAGGCTGCCTAACAGTGTCTAGTAACTGTTTTAGTTCACCAAAGAAATAAGGAAAATGAACTCTGCCCTCCCTGGTAGCCTCCCACAGATCAGAGAAGGCTCCCAGCACACCTTCCACGTCCAAGGAGCGCCAGTGGCCGCAGACACTCCATCAATCTGCAGATGAAAGCTCACGGGAAGCTCCTCTCACGCCATATTCCACACCTGCCAATTGCCGCCCCTGAGAGACGCGCGTGTGCTCGGAGACGCGTTCTGTCCCAGGTCGGGCCCGTCAGGAGCGCGGCCCAGGCCGGTCCTTAGCGCGCTCCGCCTGACGAACGCGGAGCTCCAGCCCCGGTCCCTCTCCCGCCTGCCTCTAACAACTCGCAGCAGACTCCATTCTCTGTTTGTGGTGCACCAGTAATTACCTTCTCGCTGGCAGCGGCCCGGCTGTGGTTGCCAGGGCCCGAGCGCCGCGTCGCAAGTGTTTTGGTAATGAATAAAGACGGCAATCAGCAGCAACCTGAGAGCTCGCTGAATGAGACAATCTGGCGGGCACCGAGGGGGTCCTGCTGGCTCGCTCAGATGGGCAGCAGGCAGGGATGAGATAATTGATAGGAAAGGGTAATGAAAGGAAAGGAAGTGGGGAGAGGGGGGGAGAGGAGAGAACAGATTTAGAAAATAGACAAAGACTTTGACCTTAAAGCTAATAGGCTACTTAGGATATTATTTTATAAAGACCAGGATAAAATGAGCTGGCAGCTGAATGTCAGCGTAAAATAACCCTTTGTGTGTGTGTGTGTGAGTGTGTGCACATGTGGTGGGCTGGGGAGGCAGGAAATCCCCATGTGCAGATCTCAGATGATTTCTAGGAAAGAACAGAAGCGACAGAAATGGTTGTCCATGGGATCCATAGGATTGCAATGTCCTTTTACCTGCACAGCCCTGCCAGAACATTTTGAAGTCAGGGAGAAATTCAAGGCGAGGGAGAGATATGACCTAGACAAATGCACGTAAATAGGGAAGGGTTTTATATTTCAGAAAATCGAGTCCTCATTTGAGATATATTGCATTCAATGTAAGAGTTTCACAGATTTTTAAAGACCTTGAACTATCCTTACTTTCAAAAACACAGCGAATATTTGTCTTGCCATCATTAAAATTATGAAAACCCTATAAAAAAAACTCAGAACATTTTCAGTTGTATGACCTGGAAAAGGAGAGATTTTAAGAGTAACAAATGAAGTTGTATATACCTTTCCTTGCAAATAAATACTTCTATTAGGCTGAATTCTTGCAATAATTATTCATTTATCCTTCACAGGCATGGGAAAAGAATCATAACACCCAGAAAAAAATCTATAGTCACAGAAATCAAACTCGTCCCAAGACACAAAAGACAGATTTGTTTTATAAGAGCTCTTTCCCTGTAATTTTGCATCCTTCTGACACCAGGCATGCTTCCTCCCAGCCTTGTGGGCATAGGAAAAAATCGCATTTTTGAATTGTTGTTTCACTGATGATTGATAGATAGATAGACAGACAGACAGAAAGATATTTTAAGAATGGGCACAGAGTTCAAGGAAGACAAGGTAAGAAGACGGCAGTCTGAAGCAAGTGGAAATATTTTCTATTTGGTAATAGAACTTTGTTTTCATTCTCTTCCATACTTTAGGCATATTTTTGCTTAATTTTGACAAGTATGTCAGAGCCAGGCCCTTGAAGATTTCCTCTTCAGCAATCTGTCTGTTTCCTTGTTTGTTTGTTTTTTTATGTTGTTTAAACACATTATGAGTTTTAACACAGGTCATCTTTCCTAGGTACTCAGGTAAGATTTCAGGAAGGTTTTTGATACTTTACTGACTCTGTTAAATAATGTAGGAGTGTGGGATTTGCTGTGTCACCTGGACTGGAATCTTTTCAGGTCTGATAATTCAGATCATCTCGATCTGAGGTAGTGCTTTGATAGGAAACCTCGGTACAGGACATGGATTTCAAGGGGCATATTCCTAGTGATTCAGTCACTAATGCTTCTCTGCTGAACTTACTCTAAAAAAGTTGTCACAAAGTGCACAGCTGTGCTGGATGTTCTTGGCTTTGGACAGAAGGGAAGCAGCACTTCAGGGTGTTTGCTATTGAAAATGTACTATGCCAGGGAGAACTTACCCCCAAATGCAGCTTTCCCCTGCCCCAATTTCAAACAGAAATGGTATTCTTCACTTTCTGGGATTCTGAAAAATTTCATGCTGTGCCACTGTGTAGAGTTCATCAGTGCACTGCTTTCTCAGAAATATGGGAATGTGTTAGTGATAAAAGAAATTACTCCATGTAGAGTTTTACAAAGTGCTTTGGGATCCTTTTGATAAAAGATATTATATCAGACATTATGATAGGTAGTACTTATTAATACCTGTCATATTGTGACTTTCTCAATCACTTTTATTCTGCTCTGAGCAGTCTCAGGAAACTCTGTTCTACCCAATTTACCATAATTGTGATGTGACCCACATTGTGCTTTTCCTCTTCCCAAGACCTTTGGAAATATATTATACATGCTCCCCATGACCTTTCCTAAAAGCTTTTTAATTGAAATGTTGTCATGCAGCTTCCATATTTAAGGTAATTTCATATTTTGATGGCCTTCAAACACAAATTGAAAGAATATTGCAAAGGGGGAGGAGGGTAATGGAGTTGGTTTTTATGTGGGCCCCATTTAGTGCTTTGCTGGACCTGCCAGAGTGTGGCATGGTCTAAGACACATGGCAGGTTCACCTCCAGCTTTTCGTTTTACCAAATAAATGCCAAGGCTGCTAAGACTTCCCGCAAACCCGAAGTATACACAGAGAGAAGATGAGTTGTTGCAACAGAGTATCACAAATTGTATTTACTTTTGCTGCTCCATCCTGCTTGGATGGAAGGCTACTCTCTTTTACTCTCTGGAGTGTAGGAGGGGTTGTGCCAGGACTTCTGTACTATTATTTTTGTAACTCTCACCTTGTTTGGCATTTGTGCAGTGCTTTGCATAAAATAGTCCCGTTTTCTTGTTAGGACATTATGGTACTATAAATTATTATTATTAAAAACTGTAATATCTGTGGCTTGGAGAAATGAGTTCTATGACTTGGTTAAAATTATTGTCCAAATGTTTATACCTGGTTGACTGAATGCCTTTGCGGAGGCTTTTGATCTCTACAAACACTTATGTTACAATTTTGCAATCTTTAAGGTAGTTCAGATATATTTTCTTAGAAATGTGGATCCAAAAATATCGGCCAGGGCTCTAGATTGGGTCAGTCCTATTCAAACAAGAGGAAAGAAATCTACATATTTAGCAGTGGCTTCATTTCAAAAGAAACATTCGACCCTATTTCCTTTTGTACATAACACAGAGGAATATAAAAATCAGCACAATAAGTAGGCAAAAGAGAACTTCCCCCCTTTTCTGTAGGTAGATGTTGCCCTGACTTGCAGTGTTCAGTGTTTTCTTGTTAGACTTTCTTTCTCATGGCCATGACTTGTTTTCTCTTTATTATCTATGTTTTCCTAAATTGTATCTGTGTTTACGAATTCCGGTATACCAGATGGAGAAATATGATTGACAAATACTTTGACCAAGTGGATTATAGGAGGTGGTGATTTCTACCTCCAATCCACGGTGATGTGTGAAAACATATAAATAAAGTCGGAGGGCTCTGCCCTCTCTCTTCCTGCTCTCTCTCCTGCTGCGTCTGTGTGTTCTTTGTGTGGCTCTCCTTCAAGCCCGCGGCCTGGCAGGCCTGCCTGAAGAGTGCCATAGGTAGGGATTTGTTAGATAGTAAATTATGATATTGTTCCATCACAAAAAAGTCAGACCATTATAAAATTCAGAAAATAATGTTATTTATCATAGTAGGGCAAAATGTTGTATTACAGTCCAGAACTGGATTTATTCATGCTACAGCTTTTTTTGTATTGGGGTTTCCAGCAGTTTCATCTCATGACCTTCCACAGGTGAAGAACCACAGAATATGCAGAACAGATCAGTCACTGCAGATAAAAAATTCTGCAGTGTTGCTTGGACAAAAGAATTATTCATTGGGCCAGATTCTCTGTTGTGTAGTTTTCCTTACCTCTATTGAGTTCATTGACTGATTTCTATTGACCTTATTTCTTTGACTTCATCGTGGGTATTCTGATTTACATCAGCTCAGGATCTGGCTCTGGGTGCTTAATTTGCACAATAAATTCCAGAAAGTCTTTTGAAATGGGATCTGCAGGGTAGTTAATGAGAGCTGATGCTTCACGTTGGACCCCTTCCCAATAGCTGTTATGTGGCACGAAACATTACGGGCCAGGTACCGATTTCACATTTTTAGCCAAATTCCCATTGACCCCAACAGGAGCTTCTTGTGGGAAATGATAGCAGGAGATATCCTCTTATTCCCTGCGAAGGTCAGGGTTCTGGTGAAAGTGGATGAAGCTGTCTTTTTCATGGCTGTCAAGCAGCTTGGCTTAATGCAGTGATGGAATCTCACGGTGATAATAGAAAGCTGGCACGCCTGCCTTGGTGCACCACATTGCAGCTGACCGTGAGTCCTTGTCCTTGCTTTCTGGGATGGCTGAAATTCAGACCTTCTGAGGGAGATATTAGTTACTGGAAGGGTGAGCAGCTCCGGGCAGAGGAAAATGCATGCCTGTCACACCAACGTGTGTTAACGATTCCTATTTATAGCTGTGTTAATTCTTTGCTGAGTTTTTACTCCTGTGTTTCATGTTCTGTGCGTGATGAAGGAAACCCTTGAGTAGATTTTTGGATCTCAGGTAACAGGAGCATAATAACTAAAACTCAACCACTGAACAGCATCAGCTGACAGAGAAAAATCAACCCATTGCCAGTCACTCAACATTTATTCTACTTCTGGAAAAGAATAAACAAAATATCCTTTGAATTTGCTGCAGCTGTTATTTACCATTATTACAGTTCTGTGGCACCTCCACTTTCAGTCTGTGAGTTTTGTCAGCCTCCTGATCTCCCAATTTGCTTTAAGTGTGCTTGGATAATGCTGTTTTGACTGGTTTGTGTTACCATGCAAGGAGAGTGCTTGTCCACATAAACCACCAGAGGAGGGTAGAAGAGTATTAAATCAGAGCCATAAAAAGCTCTTTTGTGCCACTTTCTGCCCTGCAGGGTGGCTCAGTGTGCTGCTCCAAGCTGGAAGAGCATCACCCCCCTCTTCTCCAGCTATAGCTTCCTCTGTAAGAACTGAAGCTCGAACTTTTTGGAACTCTCCTTTCTTTCTCAGGCTTTCCGTTTTCCCTTTCAGCTGCCAGGCTCTCAGCCCCTGAGCCTGCACTCATTGGTCCTTCTCCCTGCTGCTGTGGAGCTGCAGCTTGGCCTCTTGCCTCAGTGGGTGAAGGCTCAGACACATTTGTCCCCATCTGGTGTCTTTTTGGCCCAGTCTTTATCATGACTCTGTATAAAAGCCTGGTTGTTTTTACAAACCACTTTTTCAAGGACTTTGATGCACTTCATATGTTCCTTCTAAAGGGGTTTTCTCTTGAGGCTGAAGTCATTTCCCCTTTCTGCCTTTTCCCTTGCATATTAAAAGACAGAAGGATGCAGTGACTTCATAGCGTTCCCAGCAGCTGCCCAAATCCTATTTTGGGCAGAAGATTCAGACGTTTTGGTCCTGATGGTTCATGGTCTCCTTTAGTTTGTATTTCAGCTTCTAAAGTTCAGTGTCCAGAGAACCCTTCACATGAGCTCTGGGGAGAATGACACTCGTGGGGAAAAGGCTGTGGAGTGTCTTCTGTGGCATTCAAAATTCTTTCCTTTTCTTAGAAAACCCCAGAGGAGCTTGCTGCACTGTATCTTGTTACCCAGCAAGACAGGAAACAGTCAGGAACTTGAAAATATTATTTAACTTTTTTTGTAAAGGATGCATTTTGGGATGCAACAGATCACTTCTGGGGAAAAATGTCATTAATCTCAGTATCTCAGTCTGAGAACTGGAGAAGTGATGGCCAGGTTTGTATTATTGTTTCCTGAACAGAACTGACGCTATCTGCTGTTACGTGTAAGTCCCCTGATATAGGTGGTGGATGAGAAGCACCATCCTCATCATCATGGCCTTGGATCAGGCTCATCTTGTCCACTTCACCAACACTGCACTGAGGCCAGAACACTGGGTAATGTATTGCCCTGTTTGCACATATGAATAGAAATATATATGTGAAATATATATATATATATATATATGACTATAAAATATATGAAAAGANCCTCATTTTCAGTGATGATGCAAAGTCCTTTGCAGGCTTTGGCTCTCCTTACAGAACCAGGAGTTTTCTTTAGAGAACACTGGTATAAAATGGGAGTAGGTATTGTTAGTGAGCTGTGATAACTGCTGGCTGCCTGGTTTGGATTAAGGTATTGGTCTGCCTCTGCAGATGTCGACAGCCCTAACTGATCCTTTTTTTAGCATTTTGCTGAGATTTGCTCTAAGCTCAGAGCTTCATCTGGGGCTTTCTTGGTAATCAGTGGAGAAAAAAGCACTTCCATGGTGAATTTGATCTTAGGTTGGCTCAAATGCTTTCTGGAGGTGTCTGTCTCTCTCCCTTAGCTGTTTAGGTTGCTTAGGGTGACTTAACTCCTAAATAAGGTGCATCAATTCAGTTACAAAGGAGCGTGACCTCCTTAACCTAATCCAGGGATGAGTGGATCTAAAGCAGTGTAAACGAGAGGGCTTCAGGTTTTCTTTCCTGGAAAGGAACCCTGGTTTTGGGAAGTACTTCTGAAGTACTGTGGATTTTGTTTTCCCCTTTGAGACGTGAGCTCTAAGGCTATCATGTGTCTCCAGGCTTTCCCAAGAAAAGGGGAATGGCAGGGGTGTTTGAGGAGTGGTCCTGTTTGGGTAAGAGTTGATTTCTCACATTTGAATTGCTTTATTATTTTAAAAGAAAGCTGCTGAAGTGAACAGCACAGAGGCTTCTGTCTGGGCTTCCTTTTTGGGAAACAATGATCCCATCAGACTGCCAGTGTGACTCATGCTGGGTGTTTGAATCATTTTTATTGCACTGCTGACGATGGCTTGGAAAAGTCAAGTTTTGGTCATCAATTCATTCTACATCTTTTATATTGACTGACTCTTGTATATCAGAAACATGGTCAGTGAGACATTTTTATGAGTCCGAGGAAAGATGTTCTGTGTAAATAACATATAGTCAAGAATAAAAAGCCAAATGTGCACATAGGACCTGATAATGGGAAACTGTGATGGCTTTAAAGCTGTATTTTTTTTGTAGGATACTAAATCAGAGAACTGGATAAAGAGATTGCTCAGCTGACAGAAATAAATATTATCTTAAAGGACTGAAAAGTTTGAATATTACACAGAGCCACCTAGGTACTGAAACAACCAAGAACAGACCGTTTCAGGGGAAATAAAATATTATAAAGCCCACCAAAAAACCCCCAAACCCAAGCAGTAAACCTCCCCTTTCCCCATCTTTGTTTCTTTACTGTCCTGAATTGGTTTCCAAATATTTCCATCCTGGTTATACAGGAGGTTGGGGTGGAGAGGCTGGGAATCAATTATATGATTTTAAAGTAGGTTTTTAATAGCCTGGCAATGGTTATACTGCTTAGGCAGCAGCGTAGCTTTGCTGTAGTTTTCCCCAGGATTTATTTTTCACTTTATAGCTCTTTCCTTGCCCATATTGCAACTATTTAACACCTCTCTCTACAAGTCTCCCACCTGATTTCTTTTATAAGTCTCAGCTACCCTTTACAACTTACATATTCTTTACCTTGAAGCCTCAGCTGAAGAGGTTTGAGAATATCAGGTGAATATGGGTTTGGGATCTGAAAAAAAGCGAAAAAAGTGATTTTCCCCCACAGGTTTTGCGGATGCTGTGAGACCTGTCAGGGATACATGGCAAAGGGACCTCGGTGTGGGCTGAGCACCAGAAGAATTAATGGGGGGACTGATGGAGAGTCCCCTTCCCATCAGCACTCTGATTTACAAATGATGCTCTTTAGAAGCAAAAATTCGTTAAATTTGTGAGTTTAGACCTGAAAGATCACATGGCTTCTTTGGCAAAAAATGCTAAAATTAATTTTACTTAAACACTTCAAATACCTTTATATAAATACTATATTTGAGGCTTTTTATCTCCACATAAGCTAAATATCAGATTGTTTGCACTTTCCAACGAAGAAGAGGTTTTTTTCCACTTTGGCTGTACTTTAACCACTACATTAGACTGTGTTTTAAAATCTCAGTAACAAGCCTCGAGAAATGCTCCAAGAAAACCCCGCAGCAGAGTCTGAGTGTGTTTATCTCATTTCACATTAGTTAAGGGTAAGGCTTGATGTAGTCCCATTATAATCAGTGGGACTACTCCCATTAGTATGGCAAGCAGGATTTGGCCCTTTGTTTGTGATTACACATTCTCTGCCTGGTCTGTTAGACTGAAGGGTATAATAAAATTAAACTATTGGATTAGAATGGTAATTTCAAAACACAAATCAGCAAGGGAACATGATTACATTTGCTTTTGGAGGATAAAGGGAAACATTCCTATTTCTCTCTTGGTGTATCTAGGCTGCCTAATGGAAGTAATTGTGTGTATCCAGAACAAGAATGTGAAAACTGCAGAAATATGGAGAGAAAAATGCGCTCCTAAAAAGAAGGGAAAAAAGCGCCACAAATTCTTCTGATTCTCCTTGATGTTTAGATCAGCAAACATTTCAAAATCATTAAGGGCTGCTCCTGGACAGATTTTATCTGTACAGGACTAAGAATAGTTTTTCTGTATAAATAGCCCTCTTTATCCAAAAAAAGAAGTCACCTTTTTCTTTTCTTGATGATTTAGGTTGGTGACTATAACATGATGTGCTCTGGAAGGGGAAATTACTTCCAGTTTCACTTGATGTGAACTTAAAAGTTCATCCATCCCTGTTTTCCTCCAGAAGATGATGAGGGCATGGTTTGCAAAACAAATGCCCTCATGAGGAGTTTGCTGTTAAACCTGGTGTTCAGTGCTGAGAGCTGGCTTTCACAGGGTATCTTGGAAATTATTGAAAATTGCCTTATTGAATTATGCACATTTTGGATCCATCTCACAGCAATTTGCATTTCAGCTTCTACAAAATTCTTTGAAACATAACAAATTAAGCTTCTGTGTTTTCTGTCAGGATAAATTGCATAAACCTCATTTAACAGACAAGCAGAACTAAGGCCACAAATGATTCATGCACTTCCATCTGCACTTGGGTATCCACCACCCTTTCAGCCCCAAGGAAACCATTTTCCCGTGGCATTTCTGGTTTCCATTCCTCTCACCACTGGTCCCTGACACTTTGGGCTCTTTTGCACTACAATAGACTCCAGTATCCTTTCTCTGTAACCCCCTAAAAACATGTCATACTACATTTTTTGCTCAACTTATCTCTTTTTATTTTTAAACCTACCATGTAAAAAGGTGCAATCTGCACATCTTTCAGAGCACATTCACTTTTGCAGAGCAATATAGAAACATCAGAAAGGCCCTGCTAAGGCAGGCAGGGGCCTGTCTAACTCAGGGCGCTGTCTCCCACAGTGGCAGCAAGAGATGCTCAATAAAGAGGGTGGATTGGGCTGGCCACTGCTTGCAGTCCCTTCCCTTCTCAACCTCTCAGCAGCCACCAGAACTGGATTAGGGGTTTTAAAAAATACATCCTCACTTATTCACTTTAGGATCAGTTTGTGGACCTGATGTGCCTGGAGTTCTTTTTAAACTTACCAGTGCTATCTGGCTCCATGGCCTCCTAGGGCTACAGATTCCAGAAGTTCAATGCCTGCTATTTAACCACTATGATTTTGTCTGGTTTAACCCTGTGTTTCACTCATTTCAGTAAGAATGGCACCAGGTTTTAATTGGGAGACTTGGTGAGTAACAGCTCTGTTTTCTGAACCTGTATTACCCACAAGCTCCAGGATTTTGTAAACCTCTATTCCATCTTACAGACTTTTCTATGAGCTGAAAAAAATCAGCATTTTCAAAACCTCCTCATTAGGCAGCTTCTTCATCATCTTACGCATTTGTAACCCTTCTCTGTACCCTCTCTCCTATGTCACAGATTCATAGAGAAGTAGAATCACAGAATGGTTTGGGTTGGAAGGGACCTTCAAAGGCCATCTACTCCAACCCCCTGCAATGAACAGGGAGATCTTCAGCTAGATCAGGCTGTTTAGAGCCCTGTCCAACCTCATCTGGATTGTTTCCAGGGATGGGGCTTCCATGAACTCTCTGAGCAACTTGTGCCAGTGTTTTACCAACCTCACTGTAAAAAATGTCATCCTTTTTTCTAGTCTGAATTGATTCTTTTTTAGTTACAGTCTATTCCCTTTTGGTTTTCCCCTTGTCCAACTGTTACAGGCCCTGCCAACAAGTCTGTCCCCATCTTTCTTATAGGCTCCCAGTGAGTACAGAAAGAGCACAACAAAGTCTCCCCTGAGCTTTCGCTTCTCCAGGCTGACCAACATCCACAGCCTTTCCTCACAGGAGAGGTGATCCATTCCCTGAGCAGCTTTGTGTTCTTCTCTGACTGGTCCACATCCTCCTTATGTCCCAGAGCTGGGTGCAGAGCTCCACATGTCCTTCCTGGGATGCAGAAACACAGGATTCAAAGCATTCATGTTCACAAGGGTGTGCATAGCAGGAAAATCATTCTGGCTTGTATGCAACAGCTTTCCTGGTGCTTCCCAACATCCTGTCGGGGATTTTTTGGCTGCCATTGTAGCAAATACAAGTGGGCAGTGAATATTTGACATGTTTTTTTCTCTAAAACAGAGGGGGAGGAATGGAAAGAAGTAGTTTACTTAAGCTTTAAATTTTTCAGGATGGACTCTTTAAATAATCATTGGAACACAAGCTACAAACTGAGCCATTTGACATTTTTCTAGTTTTTTTACAGGTCAGGGATTTTCTCTGCTCACAGTTTAAGAAAGCGACAGAAATGTAGTTCCAATGGTAATTAGGATGGTTTATGGTTAATGCCAGAGGTTTATGGTTAGGAATGTCCAGTACAGTAGGTTATCTTTAGTCTGCCTGAAGCAGCTTCTGTGCAGTTTATTCTTGTTGTTTTTCAAATTAACTGGTACTGAAATGGGACCAAGATTTAAGAAAGTGAACAGAGAACAGGCAGAAAATGTCCACTCCATTAAAATGATACTCAAATATTTTAAACGCTCTGTCATTCTAGTGGCCTGTGGAAGGCATATCAAATCCTTGCAGGCCAAACAAAATGATAAATACCTTCCCTTTGCCTGATTTGCTTGCAGCTGCTGCAGCCTTTTGGTGTGATTTTGGCTTTTTGTTGAGGGAGAGACACAGTCAGGACTGTGGGATTCACCAGAGGCATGGGAGGAGCAAAGGGGACCCTGCAGCAGCCCTGGCCCAGACCCAGAGTGTCCAGGAGGTGCCGCTGGGCACAGGGACTTGCCTGGAGAGGCAGGAGGAGATCTGAGCTCCTGTGAAGAGAGCTGCCCGTCCCCCAGCAGCTGGGAGTCGTGTTTTGCTTCATCCTGTGGGAGGCCCTGAATAATTTGCTCGTGGTCCTTGCCTGACCTAAGCAAGCAGGGTTAGGTGCAGAACAAACACAGACCAAAAAGACAAAACTTTGTCTCTCAGTGGTTTGTAGGCCATGTTAAATGGGATGACCATATTTCTCAGCCTCTCAGATCACTGAAATCAGAATTGCCCAGGGATCCATGTTGTACCCTAAGAGAGCCGTATGTGTACTAAGGAGGACAGGTAGTTGGGTAGAAAAGAATATTCCAATCCCTGTTCAAAACTAAGTAAATTTTATGACAATTTTTTAATACAAAGAATGCTGAAAGTACATTTTAATAATCTAATATGTTGCTAAGAAAATAAAAGAGGGCTACTCAAAAATACATTTATTCTCATGGCAACCCCTTTGAGCCTGTAATGTGTCCTCAGGTGAAGCTATATAACAAAGACATACAATTGTCTCCCCTTCTTGCTAATGACTCCCACTGATATTCATCCTTCAATTTCTTTGTCAGTAAGAGAAGTAGGTAGTTAGTAATTAAACACATTGAAAAAAGAAAATGAACAGAAAATATTAATTAAGGATTAGGTAAAGCTTGCTCAACTGAGCACGTGCAAATACTGTAGGAAGGAAACGGGGAGTTGCTATACAGAAAATGACCTACAGAGTTTGCTCTGCTAAAGATTCGCAGGGAATCGTGATGAAGGAAATGAAGACAGCCTTTGGAAACTGGTAGGATTTGTTCCCATTAGGTCTCTGGAATTTATAGTAATATCTTTTTAAACATAGAGTGGTGAAACTTACATTTCCATGCCCTGTGTTAGGTTGAAAAGATACATCATTATTTTCAGAAAATGGAAGAGAGAGCTTGAAAGTCTTTTAAAACCATATTGGGACAACATTTTGGTGTTGTAAGAAATAGCAGCTCAAGCAAAGGCAACTGATTCAAACAAGATATAAACCAATCTTACCTTGCTGTAACCCACAGCACTCCTTAAATCCTTCTGGAAAGAGAGCCAGTAATATAGGAAATAATTTTCTTTTTATGACTCCTGATATAGACAAATTTAGAAATCTCTCAGTAAAAGCCTATCTGCAACATTCTCAAATTTCATGAAGTTTCAAGGAAGGCAATGTCCCCTGAGCCCCAGTGCCAGGAGTGGGGGTTAGTGGCAGGATGAAGCACTGCCTTATGCTCATCTGCAAAAACCAAAAATTGCTCAGCTCCACCTGACAAACAGCCCAGGATATGAAAACTGCCACGATACTTCAGTCCAGTGAGGCACCAGTGGAGTTAATGCATTCAGCTGCATAAACTGCAAATATATATAACATGGCATGTATAGAAAGGCCACTGAATCTTTAAAGGGAAACAGGCAGAGCTAATAGGTTTCTTTGAATATAAACATCAGTATATATTTTCGTGACTCAACTCAGCATATTCTATATGGGTTGTAATTTTAAAATTAGTGGTTGAAGGGAGAGATAAGCACCATCAATAAATTAAACTGTAACCCAGCGGTTTAGTCATGAAAGGTTAAAATAAACTTGCTTGATTGATTATGAATTTTAAACAGTTTTTCTTCAATGTAATCAGTGCTCTACCAATGTCATTGCTCATTAAAGAAAAGATTTTCATTCCAACATTTGATTGAGGATGTTTTTTCTCATTTGCATTTTGCTTTCTACCGAGTAAGCATCTTGCCTTCAGAATTATTAGATTTTTTCCCCCTTGTCTGTCCATAAAAGCCGTAAAGTGGGATGGAGCAGTGATTTAGAGGGATACTACATAAAGATTGAATGAAGATATTGACTACAGGCCCTAATGCAAACAGGACTGTCTGATGGACTGCCTTTGACAGGATGATGGAAGGGAGCCTTGTGGCCTACTTAGCTGCCCTTCTAATTGGCCTTTATGAATATTTAATGAAATCAAGATGAAATTCAATCAGAGCTTTTACCTGCTGAATCTTAGGGAAAAAAGCAGGATATTATTAGATTTTCCTAGCCCTGGTATACAATAAAACTGTACTGAAATGTCTGTGTGTTAGGTGGCTGAGATATGCTTTTTATCCAGGGACTTGGTTTCTTCCAAAGGAATTAACCTTTTTACCACAAAAAGCAGCACGATTTTCCATTTGCATGCATCACTGGCATTTTATTACTGGCCTAGTATAATGTTTAAGCCATGAACAAGCAACAGCTATTCCCTTTGAAAACATACCCTTAGCAAATTCTTAGTCTATGCCAATTTGAAGCCTTTTAGGGAACTTTGAGGTCATATAATAGTTTCAGAACTACATAATGCTGTAGCCTAATATTTTGTGCCACATTGGTTGATTTATGAGAGAGAATTTGCACGATCTCATTTCTCAAACATAATCTAGGTTGCATCAATAACATTAAATTATAGCAATGAGGTATAAAACAGTCTGACAGGCTCCTGCTGTAGTACACTCTTACATTCATTTAAATGTAGATTTTGTTTTTCTGAGTAGAATGCCAGAAAAGCTTTTCATAGAAGCACAATGGACAGATTAATCTATAAATGGTAAATTCAACAGTGAAGAAGGTTTTCCCCATTTTTAGTTTTGTGAATTTTATCTTTCTCCCCCAAGATAAGCTGTTTATTCACAGTGTGTTGCTTTTATGCATTTTCAGTATCATTTTTTTGGACAGAAAGGAGTTTGGTACTTAGAGATAAACACAGCATGTTAATACTAAGCAATGCATGAGTAAAACCTTACAGATGTAACTAAATAAGAACATTTCAGTATCGTTATTTAAAGGCTGGCTTTCTCTAAATAAAACTGGTTTTGTGGGCACCAGGAAGGCTCCTCTGGGTCACTAATGCTGATGTCACCACGTATAGAACACATACTTGAAAAAGAGACAGGTGCATGGATGAATGGATGCCTGGCTTCCCTCAGTTTGTAGGTATTTGTAGCTCTCTCTCTGAACACATCTACAAACGGTAAAGGTGTTAGGATTATTGGGACAGGGCTGTGCATGAGGACAGCGTGGTAAGCTCCCAGGTTCTGTCAGAAGCTTCTAGCATGGCGCTTTTACTTCCATGTGACTGGGTAAATATCAGGAATAACAGTAAATAATGGAATAACATTCATTCTGGGGGAGACCACAGGCCTGTGCCTTCCAGCTTCTTGCTCCAGCAGTGCCCAGTGGCCAATTCTCGGGGGAAAGGTACCAGAGTGGATTCCTGATCTTACTGAACTTCCACCACTGACCACTGCTCCAGTCTCCCCGTGGGCCAGGGCCTCTTGAGGGCCCTCACAGGGACTCTGTGATTGCTGTAGGGGCTATAAAGCATCAGAATATAAAAAAACCTAGGAAAAACGAGTGATAAATGTTACAGGAGAACTGTCCAGAGGGGCAGCTCTGGTGTTTGTGTTGGCATCTCCCTGAGCTGCACCTGGATGTGCAAACCCCTGACAGTGGCTTCCCTCTGATCACCGGGCCTGAGCTGACACCAACTCGCCTGGCCAGGAGGAAGCAGCTACAAAAGCATGAGGTTACAGAGATGTGCAGCACTTTCCTGCTCAGCTCTCACACTGATACTTACTTTATCTTCCGATTGCGTTTTTTCTCCCTTTCAGTGGTGTATGAGCTGTGAATTTTGGGAGCTGGGAATTCATAAGTGGGATCTGAACTCACAGAGAAAAAGCAGTTCTCCCCAAAGCCCCATTCCTTCAGGTAGCTCTTTACCCAGGGAAAAGTCATCTAGTGCAAACAGCAGCCTACACCCTGATGACTAAAACCATTTTAGAAGCAAACTAAATGAAGTTATATCAGCATATTTTGCTTTTTGAGTCTTCTTGCTGTATACAAAAAATGAAGGATGGATAAGAGGGTGAATGCTTATGCATGTATCTGCATGCGTGGATGCTGAGCTAAGGAAAATAACCCTGACAGTCTTTCAGAGGCTAAAGGCTTTGTATAAAGGCAAGTACAGAACTGGCAATGAGAGTATAAGGCTCTCCACATCAGCCTTAATTTGGATTTATGTCAACTGCACACAGGGATGAGATATTTCTGCCCACTGTAAGAGTAGTGTGTTCTCTGCATCTTATTGTCCAAAGCCTTTTCATAGTCTCTCCATAGAGAAGGTGTAGGTAGCACATATCTTTATAAACATCTGAGAACAGAGAATTCGCCAGACACAGTACCTTCTGCAGTGTTTCTCAGTAACTACTCAAATTACTTTGTGAAGCTTTGTTTAAGTGGACTGTGAATATTCATGTCACAGATTTGCTTTCAGTAGACCGAACACATCAGTTTGTCTTCAGATCAAACAGATATGCAGTGGATTTCCTCACAGAGATTGGATTGCTTGTTTAAACACAAGTTTCAGTGGTGATAATTAAAAAGAAAATAGGGTTTTGCATAAACATAGTCAAAACAAAGTAAATGTTGATGCATACACAGAGCAGTGCTTAGACAGAGAAGTCTACTTGCTTTTCCAGAAACAACATACCAGTAGCCTTTGGACCATGAAAGCCATGACAATGAATGATAATTTTCTGAATGTTTTAGAATTCCCTCCGTTAAAATCAGTATTTAACATCCCTTTTTAACATCTCACTAGTCTGCACTTGATATCTTGGACTTTCATCCAGCTTTCACTCTTTCTTGATCCCCTGGCAGCGTCCTCAGCAGGGCTGAGGCAGGATATCATGTACCAAATGAATTATAGAGTCTGAGGCTGATAATTGTGTTCAAAACAAATTCAGCTCTTCACGGGGGATGCATTTCTTCCTGATGTTGATCAGAAATGAAATCAGATGCTTTAGGTTTGGAGAGGATGCTGGCAGTAGTAGAAGTGACATGAAGGTAGTAAAGTACATCAGTACATCCCAAAAGGTCTGAGATAAGTGAAGTGTGTCCTGTTTTAGACTTAACATAATTCAAATAGAAAATTAATTTGTGATGTATCTCTATGTGTTTCTTTTCTCATTATTTCCTGGCAGAAACTTCCGTTTCTTGAGAAACCACTGGTATCTAGAAATGACGGATTTGATCTGAATCTCTATTCACCCAGGGCAGAAGTTCAAGTTGCTAATTATTTTGTGGCTAGTCACCAGTGTGTGAACATGCAGTAGAAATCAGAGGGGGCATTAACTGGTGTTATAGAAGAATGAATATTTGCTTACATTCCTGAAATCCTGCAGATATAAAAAGAAATTGGTATTACTTGCTTCTTCAGCTGTAGATTTAGAGACTGAGTAGCATTGGGGAGTTTCTTTAGAGGCATTGGCAAGGCTGGATGTGGGGCAAGAAGCAGGGCCCTGGAAGCACAGCATTGTTATGGTCCCTTCCAGCCCAAACCATTCTGTGATTCTGAGACTGTCCTCTTCCTCTCTGCCCATCATGGGCTTGGGGCAGGATGTTTTAGGGGTCAGGAAGGTGCAGGTGGAGTCACCAGACAGCCAAGGGCAGTGCATTTCCTGGGACAGGAGGCAGCAACAGCAGTGCCGAGGCTGCAGAAGGCACATTTCAGTACCCACAGCAGGAACCAGGTGTGCTTCAACACCTTGTTTTACTGAATGAGCCTAATCCACTTCCAGCACAGCTTTGTCTGCAAAATTATTACAATATGACTCTGTCTCAGTGTTTAAATTATTATAAAGTAAGATACTAGATGTGCATTCAGCTAATAAATGCCTCATCCTTCCAAAGTTAATGTGTGTTCTTCCTCTGTTGAAGACGTCTTTGCTCCTTTATTTACAAAACTGAGGAGTGAGTAGTGTCAGCTCCTTAGTGTTGGAGCTGAGCCACGGCCTCCTGGGATCTGCTCCCCGCTGTGTCAATGCCTCTCTGTCACCTCAGGTAAATCACTCTTCCCTCACCCCAACCCTTTGTAAAAGAGTAACCACACCAAGTCAGATCACAGAGCAACTTCATCCTGCAACCAGTAATGAGCTGTAACAAACACATCACTGAGAGTTCCTGTAGTGGGCAGCCATGGAATAACACATTCATGGCCTGATTTCTTCTTAAAATACCAGAAAATGGTTAAAGTCTTACTCGAAGCATAAAAGCTAGTTCCTCTACTTCTTTGTACCCAAAAGTAAACCTGAATTTTCTCATTAGATATATAAAAATCAAATAATTCTTGAATCACATTGAGTCTTCCTTTACCAGGTTGCGCTGGAATGTTTCAGAGATTAGCTGTGCATATTGTAAGAATTATTCATATAATGTTTCAAATGTCCAGCCCTTCTGTTTCATTGAAATATGCTTGTCTCCTGCCACTTAATAGTCGTAAAGATCAGTCAGATTAATTCTTTTACACCATTACTTACTCTCTGTAAGTAATTTTTTCCCTCTAAATGAGGAGGCCCCAGCCTTTTTCAATATGCTTGGAGCTGTATGTCCACAACACTTGTTTCATCTCTTTTAAAGAGTTAACACTCTTTGAGATGCAGTGACCAGAACTTAATGCAGCAGGTAAAGAAATATTTTTAAGGTCTGGAGTAGTAATGCTGTCTGATAATCAGCCCCCATCTTCATGCCTTACTGAACGGCTGTGCAGTTCCCTCCATGTAACACATCTGCGATCATTTGAGGCTAGATAGTACCCAGAAGCAAAGGACTATGAGGGTATTATCTGGTGCTTTGTATGCCCAAGAAGCGAATTCCATTTCCTGGATCAGACAGAAATGAAACCAATATCCGAGCCACTGCATTATCTATATACAAATTCAGGATGCTGTGATCTCTTGCCCTCAGAACATGACACAAGATCTCCCCTTAACTGTTGTGGTATTAGGTTGATTAGAGATATTTTATCTAAGACTATCTCTGGTCTCCAAAGCCCAGCAGTTAGAGCTTTTGCCCAATTTCATTTACTTTAATCCTGCTGTTCCAATAGAACTTCAGCAGAGGGTCTTCTCTTTCTCACATTTTGTAGAAAATAGAGCAGAGCCATAAACCATCATTTTATCCCAGCAATTCAACTCCAGTCCAATTCGATTCCAGTCAGAATTGCATTGGAATGTGATCAGCAAACATTTCTAAAAACTAAGCAGTAAGCAGCAAATACAGCATGAAGCCAATAAAGAGGATACTTTCTGTGTGCACTGGATCAGAGATTTTTACAGAATTAAACTGTGGGTCGGTTATAGATACACCTTTCTTCAGCAAACAAGGGGGAAAAGAAAGAGTATGACAACTTCACGAATAGAGCTGATCAAGTTGAAGAATTATCACAAAAGTCTGAGAAGTGAAGTGAAACACAGTTTGAAATGAGATATGAGATCTTCAGCTGGGATAAATCAGCGAATGCTGTAACACCTGAAGAGCTGGCCAAACATCCTTGGACTGGGATAGGATAAAAAATTTTGTGCAGGATTCCCAGCAAACTGGATTCCTTCACAGCAGCTATTATTATGAAATGAAAAGGACAATTAAAGGGGAGGAGTGGTATGTTAATATTAATAATACAATATAATACAATAAATATAAATTAATCCCAGAATATAGGCTATAAATGTTTCATTGCCATGAATCTAAGAAGTAGGATGCATTTCAACTAGAATGCATAGGAAAAACAATTACACAGATGCATGTACATTATTGCATTGCAAGGAAGTAAATGAAAACCTTAAATTACTACTAAATAGCTACAATTCTTCCCC